>JAODAL010047004.1:0-30360 GCA_025379985.1 Phyllomedusa bahiana | reverse complement strand
CTAAACATTGAAGAGTGTGGGATTGAGCCAGCGCCCTCCCGCGCTGTTACCGCCGAGTGTTAACTGCAATTAGCATGCCCTACGATCCCACTACAATGCTCCTTACCGGCACTATGATGTACTCATATGATGTACCCTTCCATCGGTAATGGGTTAATGGCCTGTTGTAACATACCCATGTTGTATTCATGATGGCGTAAACGTTTAGTGACATCGCCTTTCTCCATCATATAGTCCTCACTATGGTTACAATTTCTTTTTGCTCTTATTTACTCTATGACTGGGAAGTTCTGAATCACATGACAAGGGTAACAGCTTGCAGAATGTAAAATGGAATTGCCTGTTACTGGTTTTCTATATGTCCTACTTTCTACACTCTACCTGTTCAAACGTTGCCTCTTAAAAATGAATCCAAAAAGAGAATTTCAATGTGTTGAGTTTCAAATGTAAAGGACAGATTCATGTCATTATTGTTGATATAATCAACAAATTTTGGCATGACAGATACAGACCCCCTCCACACCAACAGGGTATCGTCTGTATATCTGCTGTACCAAAAATGTCCTGAAAAAAAGGATTATGGACTGAATAAATCTATTTCTCCTCCCAACAGGCAACAAAAATGATAGCCAGGGAGGGGGAGAAACAGGAGCCCATTTCCCTGTACTTGTAAATATAATTTTTTATTGAAAACAATAATTGTGTTGTAATAGAAAGCGCAAAACACAGACAATGTACTCCTTTAAAACAGAGCTGAGGATGGTAAACTTATCCAATTGATATCCTAGGGGTCTCAATTATAAAATGGATTTGATGTATGTGTATTGAATACTGTGAATGCTATTTCTGGTGGTTTTGGATGCTAAGGAATTAACACACAGCTTGCCTTGCTGGATAACCAATTATGACATGATTATAAAGGATGTATTTTTCTCTTTTGGGATTTTTTACTTATGTTCCACATCTTCAGTCAGATGCCTCTTCCCTGCACTGTGAGATTACCATGAGATACGGACTTTAGTTTTCATAGTTGAACACCCTACATGTTTGGTTTTGTTGAATTCAAATCAAACTGTAGAATACAAAAAAAAACATAAAAAAACTCCCACAAACATAGCACAAGTACATTTTTTTCACATTTTCCACACTTTTTTTGCGATTTCCCAGTATATTCTATGGTACGATGAATGACACCAATAGAAAGTACATTTTGTCCCGCAAAATAAAAACCCTCATTTGTCTATGTAGATGGAAACATAAAAAAGTTATGGCTCTAAGAAGCGAGGAGGGAAAAAAAAGCATGACAAAAAAAAAAAAAAATAGGCCGCGTCGGGATGGAAGTACCTGTACGTTCAAATAGCGTGAAGACTATATGGAATGGGCTCACACACTGCTCCATAGTCTGAAGATGTCAGCTGTTAATTACAGCCAGTAAACGCTGCTATCAGCAGTAATAAGAGTCAGCTCCAATCTCTGCTGTTAAACAGTTTAGATGCCAAGGTGATTGCAGTTGTGTCATTCGAAGGTTTAAATTTTATGTAGTACACTGTACATTATAAATAACATGCTAGCTGTATCCTGCTGGTACCGGTGATACCAAATCAAAATAGTTGTGACTCCTCTTCAAACTGCTATACCAGCTGTGACTTCTCTTCTCACTACTGAACAGGATGTGACTTCTCTACCCTCTATTATACCAGCTGTGACTCCTCTTCCCAATTCTATACTGACTATGATTTCTCTTCCCACTATTGTATCAGCTAAGACTTCTCTCCCTACTACTACAGCTGTGTCTCCTCTTCCCACTACTATAGTGGCTGTGTTTTCTCTTCCCAACATTTGAAGTGGTAATGATATGCAATGTTAAAGGGGTTGTCTCACCACAACAATTAGCGTCAAACATAGGGCCACATGTATGAAAACTGTCTAGGTCTACAGCTCACTTTGTTGCCCATAGCAACCAATCAGAGTGCCCCTTTCATATCATATCGTTCTCTGGAAAAATTAGAGGGGTGCTCTGATTGGTTGCTATGGGCAACAAAGTGAGCTGTAGACCTAGACAGTTTTCATACATGTGGCCCATAATTTTAAAAACTCTCTATATAAGTGGTTTAGGTGTGGTGGGATCACAAAATGCTTAGTACCTATTAAGACAAAAAAATGAAACTGAGAAGCTTGCATGTTAAAAAAAAAACACCAACTTTGGTCTGCTCAGAGGAGTTTTCACAGGAATGGAATGCTGCTTTGCCCAATTGCTCTATGGAACTTATGGGACATATTGTGAAGCATGAATCAATTAAGTAATAGAATTTAAAAGCTTAGATTGATGAATTATGGATTTCAGTTAATAAATATTCTACTATTGATGAATTTGAGTTTCTTCATAAAAAATTGAAGGACTACAAGATGGAAAATTTAGTAATGTAGATCAAAAGATCTAAATATTCAATAGATCAAGATAATTATATGACCAACAAAATATACACATGGAGGCAGGAAAAAGCTTTTGACACACCCAAATCGATCTTAAAAAAAGCATATAGACAATTCAGATATGGGAATAGGAAACAAAGGGTTAGGTGGACACATCAGACTCAAATAATTCAGAGGTGGATTTTGACTTTTGGTGAAAAATAATAGATCTACCAATAATTCTTCTTCAATAGGAATAAATACCCATCTTCAAAAAATTACCATGACACAGAGAAGGAGGAAAAAATAAAGGAAAAGACATCCCAAATTGGAAAAGCTTATGACGACTCTTGAATTTGGGCTGCCCAGAAATCTGGCCATTTTAGTTTAAAAAACTAGATAGCCCTTTTTATGTATTTTTAACCAAGCCACCCAAAAAAAGAGGGCATTTCAAGGCCGCGCACTTTGTAATGTGTCTTAAATCGGGTGGCCGGGAGGCATTCTGGAGGTGTGTTGCACTACAGCCGTTCGAAGCTACACATTTACAGTGAAGGAAATAATTGTTTGATCCCTTGCTGATTGTGTAAGTTTGCCACGACAAAGAAGAAAAAGTCTATAATTTTAAGTTAGTTAATTTTTAAATTTGGGGATAGAATATCCAAAATAAAATCCAGAAAAACAATTTTATAAATTATTACATTTATTTGCATTTTCCAGTGAGAAATAGTATTGATCCAAATAAGTATTTGTTTTCCCCAAAATTTTAAAACTTTGGTGGCAAAACTCTTGTTGGCAAGCACGCAGTCAGACATTTTTTTAGTTATGATGGGGTTTTTTCAGTCAGGAGGGAATTTTTGGGCCCACTCCCTTTGCAGACCATCTCTAAATCTTAAGATTTTGAGTCTTCCCCTTGGGGAATTGGGGCATCAAAGCCTCCCAAAGTTTTTTCCCTGGGATTAAAAATTGGGAGACGGGTAGGCCCCTTCATCCATATGTGCTTTTTTTTGAGCCACTCTTTGTTGCATTGGTTTTTTTTCTGGGTCTTTGTCTTGTGGAAGACCTAGCCACGGGCCCTTTTTTAAAGCCTGGTGGGGGAAAAAGGGGGTTTTCACTCGTTTTTATGGTACATGGCTCCCCTTTATTCTCCCCTTGATGTGGTGAAGTAGTCCCGTGCCCTTAGCAGAGAAACACCCCCAAAACATAATGTTTCCACCTCGATGCTTGACAGTGGGGACTGTGTTCTTTGGGTCAAAGGCAGCATTTCTCTTCCTTCAAACACAGCGAGTTGAGGTAATGCCAAAGAGTTAAATTTTTGCCTCATCTGACCATAACATTTTCTCCCAATCACTCACAGAATCATCCAGGTGTTCATCGGCATACTTCAGATGCGCCTGCACATTTGCCTTCTTGAGCAGGGGCACCTTGCAGGCACTGCAGGATTTTAAACCATTATGGCATAATGTGTTTCTAATGGTTTCCTTAGTGACTGTGGTCCCAGCTGCCTTGAGATCATTAACAAGTTCCCTCTGTGTAGTTTCAGGCTGATCTCTCACCTTCCTCATGATCAAGGATACCCCATGAGGTAAGATTATGCATGGTGCCCAGATCGATATCGATTGACAGTCATTTTGTATTGCTTCCATTTTCTTACTATTGCACCAACAGTTTTCTCCTTCTCACCAAGCGTCTTACTTATGGTTTTGTAGCCCATTCCAGCTTTGTGCGGGTCTATAATTTGCCCCTGAATCCTTAAAAGCTCTTTGGTCTTGCCATTTGTTGAAATTTGATTAATTGAGTTTGGACAGGATTTTTTTTTTTATAAAGGTGACTTTTTTAAAAAACCCTCTTAAGGGCAGGAAAAGGATTGATTAGGAACTCTAACTGGTCTGTAAGAGCCAAAACTAAATGTTTTGTAGGGATCAAATACTTATTTCTCTCACAAAATGCAAATTAAATTTATAAAAATTATAGATTTTTTTTTCTGGATTTAATTTTTTGATATTTATTTCTCAAGTTAAAATGAACCTACCTTAAAATTAAGACTTTTCATGTTTTTTTGTCGTTTTTAAACTTACACAATCAGCAAGGGATCAAATAATTATTTCCTTCATTGTATGTGTTTAGTACAGCAAATCCAGGTGCATTACTGTTGAAACAGGTAGATCACTTTAAAAGTGATTTACATGAGCCAGAATTGTTGCCTGGTAGCTAGAATGCACTAAATCTATGACTAATCGAACAGGGTAATAGATTCAGGCACATTGTACGCTACAAATGTGTGCAAAAAAATGGCTTCTGGGTGACAAAAATCATACATGTTGCCTTTTAATATCAACTTACCCCCACTTCAAATGTTGGCATCACATCTCCAATTATACTAGCGAAATATCAACTGCAAGTGTGAAATAAGGGACTAAACTTTTCACCAACATTGAACTTTTTAATTTTTTTTCAAACTTTTTTAGATATAAAAATTTTGCCTGTTTTACCATTTTTAAAACTATTTTTTTCAGGATAATATTTCTGCACAACAACTGGAAGGTATTGGACCCACTATTATGAATGATTACAATGATTAAATGTTTAATTAACAAGCTGGTTTATTAACCTTGCAAGAACTGGGGGATGATTTATTGCGCAATACAACTGACACATTCAGTGTTCATACAAAAAATAGCTAATCCTAATTTTAATACGACACAAGTATGAGTTTGTGGTCTAGATGATTTCCAGCGTTTGCTTGAAAATAATCTTGCTGCATTAGACAGTGAGATTAGTAGCAAAAACTTTTGTAAAACAACTTAAATTTTAAAAAAACACAAACCCAATCCCAAAAACCACCCAAATATTATGTTTCTGACTCAAATTTAATTAAAAACCCAATCAACAAGGGAGATGCTGTTGTAGTAGATGCAGTCCTTAACTATTCTTAACAATAGCATCACTATTCCCTTTTACTTGGGAAACCTACAACTAATTTCAGTCCGGGTTTTATTTACTTTATCACTAAAGGGGTATGTTTGAGCCAAAATGATAAAAAAGGGCTAAAAAATTTGAATATTGGTTTCTTAGTAAACTTTTTTTTCCAAAATTTCCATCTATTTCCACCTATAATTTTTAGGATCTTTAAACGACGATTGAGCATTTCAGTTGATCAACATTTACCACCTTTAGTACAGCCTGGCCCCGGGTTATCCTAAATATAACAAGTCTGTGCTCAAAGTGTTTTCTGACTACAACTGGTGTAATAAAGTTGGTTCACATGTGACATCATAGGTTAATATTCCTTCATTCCTCATAGTCTAGCTCTTATTGCTGTTTCACATCATATGAAACAGTCTAGTTAATTTTCTGTGGCATTTTCTGCAGGAATTTGTGCTAACGTGCATTACATTTCTACTGGCACATACAGTAACTATTTTTAATTTGACAAAATTTATTATCTAAAGATAGTTGGAGCCCCTGTGGGATTTAGCTTTTCTCTTTCTTCAGCTGATTTGTTTATGTCTTGATGGGAAGAAAAATATATCTTTTTTCTGAGAATAATCCTATTTTTAAAGATTTTTTAGGGTATAGGTACTAAATTGATGACCTATTGATGGTTTGGGTCCCTAAGGTAGAATCCTTAGATTTATTTCTGCAGTACATTAATAGCTATGACTGCAACATATATTTTTCTGTTTTGATTAATAGCAAAACTATGGTTTTTTAAATATTTTTCTCAATTGTAATTCTCTCACAGGTAAAGTAGTCTCTACACTGTAGAGAAAACCCCTGTCAGACAATACTATATTACGAGCAGATAGCTGCTATCACAAACATACTGTATCAGGCATTCCGACAGGTAAATACACCAGAGCTACAAGAGCCTGTACCAGAAAGCATTCCCATTTGGAGTGCAACAACATCAGCCAGAGATTAAGCAATAGAAATTATAATTAGATATTACATAGGTCTTAGCCTAGAACTATTTTTTAACTACTTGATGATTTAGGTGTCATATACCTGGCAAAACACAACAAAACATTGGGTGACATGTTAAAACCAAGTTGCTTTACTAAGGACAATAAAACCTGGTTATTTTATCCATGTTTTTTTAAGTGCAGTGGTCTTATATGTGGCATTTGTAGGTTTGCATTGAAAACTTAATGTGTATAGAATATTTACATGAGAGATACTTGTATTCTTAACCCATTCCCGACCCTGATTGTGCCTGTATGTCCTAGTGGGAAGTAACTTCCAGCAAACGAGTGTACAAGTACGTCCTGGACATCGAGAAGGCTCTCAAGCGGGACCCATAAGGTCGCAGCATGGACCAGCTGTATAAATAACCCCTTTTAAATTCCAGATTAAAAACATTTGACTCTAAGGGACAACAAGGAGGGAGCCCCCTTTTCCCTTGGGACTGCCACAATGGCTTCCCTAGCAGCCCAGAAGCCTAACAAAGGCTTCTGGGCTGCCTGTGATTTCCAACTGTGCCTATAGGGCATAGCAATTGACAGTTACTATGGATACTAGCACTGCTATGTACTTCTATCCATTGAAACAGTGATCTAAAGATCAGTGATTTAAGTCCACTATGGGGATAAATAAATAAAAAGGGAAAAAGTCCAAAAAAGCTAAATAAAAGTAAAAGAGAAACATTAAATAAAATAAAAAAATAAATAAAAACACATACATTGCCCTTTTCCCTTTTACGCCAATCGTCCCCAAAAAGATCAAAAATAAATAAAGTATGCATATTTGGTATTGCCGTTTGCGCAATGACCTGCCTCATAAATCTGTCATGTTATTTAACCTGCATGGTGAACACCATAAAAAAACAAACAAAAAACACAGAATTGCAATTTTTGGTCATCCCACAGCACATCAAATGAAATAAAAAGAGATCAAAAAGTTATATAAATGCCAAATGGTCCCAAGAAAAAGGTCAATTCATCCAACAAAAAAGCCAATACACAGATCTTTATATGGAAAAATGTTAAACTTATAGTTATCAGATGATAGTGATGCATAAATATGTTTTACACAATAAAAACCCTTTGTTTTACACAATAAAAACCTTTTGTTTTTAAGGGTTTCAACATAAAAAACTATATAAATTGGGTATTGCCGTAATCGTACCGACCCACAGAGTAAAATTAACTTGTCATGTATAATACAAGGTTAGTGCTGTTAAAAATAGAAAAAAAACACTGCTACGATTGTATTATTTCTTCACCCTGCCTTTCAAAAAATGGATTTAAAATGGGTAAAAAACTTGGGGCCCCCCCCCATAAATAACCGTCAAAAAGGTCAACTCATCCCGCAAAAAAATAGGCCGCTACACAGCTCCATACAAAAAAAAGTTTAGCTTCTATTTTTCCTTTTTTAATAAAAGGGTTTTTATTTTGTAAAAGCAGTAAAACATAAAAAAATTACAAATTTGGGGACGCTTTTTAAACGTATACACCTTTGAGTAAAGCTAGCATACATTATACGCACGGTGACTTCGTAAAAAACTAAATAAAAAAACCCAGGATTCTGTTTTTTTTCAACACACCCCAAAAAACCTCTAAAAAACAAATTTAAAGCCCAAGAAACCCCATGACGATACGAATAAAAACATTAAATCATTCCGTGAAAAGCAAGCCCTTAATCAGCTCCAGTTACAGAAAATTTAAAAAGTTGTGGCCGTCAGACTATGATGACATAAAAATGCAAATTTTTATAAATGTTATTTCTATTGTGTAAAAGTAAAACAACATAAAAAACTATATAAAATTATATAATTGTAATTGTACCGACCCGCATAGAAAAGTTATCCTGTCATTTATACCGCACAGCAAATGCTTTAAAAATGAAGCCCAAAAAACAATGGCAGAACTGCATTTCATGCCAAATTTGTATTTTTTGGTTTTATCACATCCCCTAAAAATTGGTAAAAAAAAGTAATCAAAAAATTCACATCTATCTCAAAATAGTACCAATACAAACTACAGTTCAGCTCTGAAAAACTGCACCCTCACTCAGGTCCATAGGTGGAAGTACAAAAAATGATTGGTCGCAGAAAATGACGCTGGATATTTTTGACGGTACTAAAACATAACAAAAACCCTTCATATTTTTTATTGCCTGAATTGTATCTGATGAATACAGATAACACTGAACAGTGAACACCATAAAAACAAAACCTCTGGAAACATGGCACAAATAAGTTTTTTTCTTTTGCAGTTTCCCAGTATATTCTTGAATGACACCATTAGAAAGTACATTGTGTCCCTCAAAATAAAAGCGCTAACATGTGTTTCAATATTTTGCTATATGGGGCCCAACAAAGGGTCATTTATCTATGGATCTTTTTTCAGACCAATTGTTTTTTAACATATTTCAAAATATTGAACCATTATGAGAGTTGCAAAATCTGCATCTTTTTAGCGTAAAATTGTAGTGGGAAAAGAAAATTTTTTCACAATTGATAGAAAACCCAAAAAGGATAATAGTGGCAAAAAAGCGTTTGCCTGTATAGTTAAAAGAAGTCACAGCCAGTATGGTAGTGGGAAAAGAAGTCATAGTCTGTTTAGTAGTGAGTATAGAAGTCACAACTGCTATAGCAGTGGGAAGAAAAGACCCAGCCAATATAGTAGTGGAAAGAGAAGTCACAGCTGGTACATTAGTGGGAAGAGAAGTCACAGCTGGCATAGAAGTGGAAAGAGAAATCACAGTTAGTATAGTAGTAGGAAGAGAAATCACAGGCATGACTGGTTGGAACCGAGACAGGTCATTTTGGTGCCCTGGGAAGTTGCACAAATGGCAACCCCAAAGAAAAAAAGGAAAAAACTCAAATCCCTTGCCCTGATATGATGACAATGTCTTTAGCTCCACCCTCCTCAACTAAGAAAAATGGGAAGGAAACATAATTGTTCCATCTTTTTTTGGAGGTGCGGTATAAAGCATATTGGGCAAAATGTATGAACGGTCTGTACCATTTGTTTTGCATGACGTTGTAGTCCCTGTCCGTTATATGTATGAACTCTTGTGTGCCAAAAACTCGTGCATGTTCGACATCCTCACCAGTTTTGTCTGCACCAAATACCAGGGGGTGTGCTACCTCACATTATAACTATATACCGAAGTTTAGGAGTTTGCAAACCACTCCCTCCCCATTGTCAAGCACAAGTCCAATCGCAGTTAGCTACAAGCTGACCTGTGCAGTGGACTTTACTTTGTGAGAACACCCCTATAAGACAATATAAGGAAAATAATGGTGGCCACACAAAATAACGACACATTGGGCACAATTTGTCCATTTTCACCTAGGGGTGTACTCACTTTTGTTTGCAGGGTTTAGACATTGATGGCTGTGTGTTGAGTTATTTTGAGGGCACACCAAATTTACCTTGTTATACAAGATGCACACTGACTACTTTACATTGTGTCAAAGTGTCATATCTTCATTATTGTTCCATGAAAAGATATAATACAAAATTTACAAAAATGTAAAAATGTGAGAGGTGTACTCATTCTTATATATATTTATATATTTTTTTTCCCCTGTGCCTATATACTAGTATGTATACATAGGCACAGGGAAAAGTAATTTAAACATCTGACTTACCTGCCAGGAGTAGATTAAAAACTCTGGTGGAGGGGAGATCCATGAACAACAAGTGACAGACCTGGAGAGGAGTACAGGAACATTTGAGGAGAGGGAGAGAAAGGAGGGGAAATATCATTTTCATGCCCTGCTGACAGGCACAGTGACGCCCCACCCCTTCCTCCTCTCCTGTGTGCTACACCTCGGTCTGTGCTTATATTGTACAGAGGAGGAGGATCCTGGAGGCACAGTATTAAAGAAACAGATTCTCCCTTTGTTCAGATTACTGATAATACACCAGCCACGTAGGATTCCTACTTTGCGCCCCCTTGCAAAGAGGCAAAGGTCTAGCTACCCATTGTCTCGGTCCTGGTCACAGCTGTTATAGTAGTGGGGAAAGAAGTCACAGCTGGTACATTAGTGGGAAGAGAAAGTTTTTCCCCCCCCCCCCACCGCCCCCCCCCAACCACCCACCCCCCCCCACCCCCCCCCCCCCCCCCCCACAGCTGGTACAGTAGTGGAAAGAAAATCACAGCCAGTATAGTATTGGGATGATAATTAACAGCCGGTATAGTGGTGGAAAGAGAAGTCACAGCTGGTAAATTAGTGGGAAGAGAAGTCACAGCCATTGTAACATTGGGAAGAGAAGTCACAGCCAGTATAGTAGTGGAAAGAGAAGTCACAACTGGCATAATAGTGGGGAGAGAAGTCGCAGCTGGTACATTAGTGGGAAGAGAAGTAACAGCAAGTATAGTATTGGGAAGATAATTCCAAAAAAAAAAAAAAAATATAAAGGCACAGCTGTATAGTGGGTATAAAGATGAAGTCACAGCCAGTATAGCATTGGGAAGAGAATTCACAGCTGGAATAGTGGTGGAAAGAGAAGTCATAGCTGGTATAGTAGTGGGAAGAGAACTCCAAGACAGTGTAATAGTGGGTAGTGTTGAGCGATTATTATCGACAAAGTTGAAATCGGCACGGTATTTATGTTAATTGGATTTTTTAGATCATGCGATAAGTTAGGTTTTAAAATCTGTGCATAATCTATTATATCGCACCATTTTCGGCTGCTTCCTGTCATTTTGGAGCCAGCAAATCAGCTTACAGAATCGATGCAGGTGAGAGTTTGGTTCGACGTCATTACTGGGAATTAGTATCGGTTGCAATTGCTGGAAGAAATCACATGACCCATGTTTACAAAGAACAGCCCTTTCCTGTTCATGACATTGTGTGTCAGCGTCTCATAGCAGTAGGACGTGCGCTCTGCCTCGTCCCAAACAGCTCAGCGAAATTATTCTATTTTCACAGAGAAATAATCTGTTACCGAAAAAATAAAAAGAAAAAAAAAGGACAAGTAAAAAATAACTAATAGTAACCTCCTACGTTTAGCTGTGATCCTTGAAGTTAGTTATATCAGAGATTTTTGCAGATTTTAGTAGTTAGTCAAAGAATTTTTAAATGGAGCATCTACCGCTGTAAATCATGGAGGGAGCGGGGCACGGGCGAACACATAAAAATGCTCTATAAAGGATACTGATTTTGTACAGCAAAACTTTTGTTTAGAATTGCATTGCCTTTAGACATGGCGAATGTTTCCCGAAATTCTTTTCGTATCACTTCGCCGAATTCCTCTGTGCGAAAAATTATTTCGATCCGGAATTTACTTTGCCACAAATCACGTTAAAAAACAGCAATTTCCCAGGCTGCACAGAGCCTCCAGGTGGCTGTAGAACATTGTTGCCATGCTTAAATAAAGCAGAGGGAGCTTGGGTTTGGTCTTCATACAATTTTGTGATTTAGAATACACGCACATACTGCCGCCGCTCTTAGAATCACTTCACTATAAAAATTCCCTGGGCACTTAAGAGGCAAACTGACCAAAAGATACGAAGGGGTAATTACCTAAAAAGTCATGCAAGCACAGCTGAAAAAAGACAAGCTGAAGGCTCAGTTGGCAACATCAGTGACAGAGTGTGGAGTGACGGCGGCACCACAGCAGCATGCGGTCAGAGAGGGACAACAATGACATACTGGAGGTGCAAAAAACAGGATTAGGCTCACAGAGTGGAACAATGACACAGTGTTCTTAGGTCACGCAGTAGCTCATAGCTACAGCATGAGGTCAGACATGCACAATGACTGAGTGTATAGGTCACGGCAGCCGCCACAAGCATCAGCATGATGTCATACAGTTGACAACAATGACACAGTGTGTAGTCACGGCAGCAGCCACAGCAGGCAGCATGAGGTTCAGACAGTGGCAAAATGACACCAGTGTTAGTCACGTCAGCAGCAGCATTAGGTCAGCTAGTGCACAATGACACAGTGTGTAGGTCACAGGCAGCAGCATGAGGTCAGCAGTGGGCACAGTGACATTCTGGAGGTGGCAAAAACAGGAGTAGGCCACAGAGTGGGACAATGACACAGTGTGTAGGTCACGGCAGCAGCCACAGGAGCAGCATGAGGTCAGACAGTGCACAATCACATTCTGGAGGTGGCAAAAAACAGGAGTAGGCCACAAGTGGACAATGACACAGTGTGTAGGTCCACGGTAGCAGCCACAGAGCAGATGAGTCAAGACAGTTGCACAAGACATTCTGGCTGTGACAAAAACAGGAGTAGGCCCACAGATGTTGGGACAATGACAAGTGTGTAGGTCACGGCAGCAGCAGCATGAGGTCAGCCAGTGGCATAATGACATTCTTGAGTGGCAAAAACAAGAGTAGGCCCACAGATGGGACAATGACACAGTGTGGAAGGTCACGGCAGCAGCCACAGCAGCAGCATGAGTCAGTCAGTGGCACAAGACACAGTGAGGAGGGGTGGCATACCAGTCCCTGGAAAAGATGGTTGTGGCAGATGGAGAAACTCAGCAGATGTGTGGCATCAGGCTGGTGGCGGCATCATATAGTGTCAGAGGCAGGTAGCTTGAACCCAGTACTCATTTCTCAGCAGTGTGTGTTTAATGGCCCCGTTTCCATGGCTGATGTGAGTGCCTTGACGCCTAAGGAAATGTGTTGTTGTTTAAAATTCCTGCCGATCCACGCCTGCTTCATCTTGTCAAAGGGTCAGTCGTTCCACATTTCCCGTGTCACAAGCGGGTTTCTCCCTTGGTCTAACGATGGCCCCCTCCGCACTGAACACCCTCTCTGATGCCACACAACTGGCCGGCAGGTACACTTATGCCACTGCAAACTCGGCAAGTTGCGGCCCCACATCCAGTTTGGCTGCCCATATCCAGTGGATCCTTCTAACATGGAGTGGTCAGAGTGCTGTCCAAGTATTCCACCACTAGTTTTGTTTTTCAGGTACTGGCTCCAGGTCCTTCTGCTGCTGCTGGCGACTACACCCACCTTCACTAGGCGGGTGAAGGAAGTTTCTCATCAAGTGACTCCAACTAGGTTACTGCTGATGGAGCTGGTACTGCTCCTCCCCCCCACCGTCCCCCAGCCGCCGCGGCAGTAGTACGAGAGCACTGAGAACCCCGCTGTCCCCGACCTCTCAGAGTAGGGACTATGCCGCACATAGCCAGCGGCCAACTGATTACGGAGAATTTCCCTATAGTATTTGAGGTTTGTCCCCTCCCTCTGCATAGCTGGGAAAAAGGCACCCATTTTGGACCCCGTAGCGAGGTCCAATAGGGTTGGAGAGCCAGAAGTCATCCCTCTGCCGATTCTGACTATTCGTCTGTCACTAGCCACGCAACTAACCATGCTGCGGGCAATCCGCACCAGTGACTCCGAGGGGCCTCCCGCCTCCATTTCCACTGTATACTGCCACGGTTGCTTGGGGCTTCCTGCCTCCATTCTTCCTCATCTCCATCCACCTCCTCCAGCTGCTCCTTGCTCCTCTCTCTTTCACCCTGGGTAAAAAATCCACATCATTTCACAGACAATGCTTTCTGCTCCAATGTCCTCCTCTTCCCCTCCATTTCAACCCCACCAGACTTCATGGTTGCCACAGATGTAGTCGCCACGTCTCCATTCCCAGGCCCAGACAGATTTTTCAGTAACTGTTCCAGGAACATGAAGCCAGTGGAAATGACCGTTATTTCATCCCGTAGTCCTGGCTACTGACAAATAACTTCGCCTCCTCGAATGGCCTCAACAAACGGCAGGTGGTCAGCATGACTGTCACTGGGCAGACATCAAAAGTTAGCACGGGGGTGTACTTCTGTCTGCTGGATCATCAAAAAATCGTTAATTGCCTTTCCTTCTGTTCTACAGTCCGTCCAACATGTGAAGCTGGAAATTCCAAATGGGTGTAAATCACGCATATAGCAGTGTTTTGGGGGATGGCTGTTTCTGTCGCTGCAACTCGAGGAGGTTGTTCCTGGCATTGTACGAATGGATAAAAGTGCATGCACAGTTTCCTGCCCTTTTCAGAATCTGGCTAAATCGGTGGAAGACTTCAGGAACCTTTCACAACCAGATTGAACACGTTCGCCATCAGGCGCATGGACCATCCCTCCTCGTTGTAGCGCGGACACCATGTTCCTCCCATTGTCCGTCACCATGGATCCGAGTTGCAGTTGGCGCTGAGAAAGCCACACAACGATTTTTTGCTACATGACGCGAGCAGTTCCTCCCCTGGGACTTCATTCGCCGAGGCATGGGCCAGTTTGTAGAACTTCGTGACACCGCTGTGCCCTAAACATGTGGTAAGATGAGCATACTTGTGGAGGCTGAGAGATGGTGGTGGTGAAGGAGGAGAAGGAGGCGAAAATTGGTGCAGGAGCAGCAGTTTGTGATAAGAGGGAGGATAAAGCGGCGTCTCCTGTCCAAGTTTGATTGGTGCCTGGGCCGGAAGCTCATTCACCCAGAGGCCTAAAGGACATGTACTGCCCTGACCGTAATTTACAGCCCAGACGACCGCACTGCCGTGCAAACCTTGGAACAAACAAAGCTTGTCCCACTTCTTCTGTTCACAATATTTATGAAGTCCTGGTACTCGCCTTTTGAAAAGAAATACGGCTTGGAACTCTCCATCTCGGCTCTGCACAAGCCATTATTCTCTGAATGGTTCAGATCCACCATTTGGAAAGGGAGGGACTGCAAGTACCAACAACTTGGACAGAGCACGGTCAGCTGCTGCACCTTAGATGGTTTGACTCATACTATTGTCTGCTTTGCAATCGCCTCGCTGAACGACTGCTGGCGCCATTGAGTAGCAATGAGCAGGAAGCATCTGGACGGGAGATGATGTCCAAAGAGAAAACAGCTCCCTTCTGCAGAGGGTGGTTGAGCCTTGACGGCTGCAATTGGCATGCGTGCCACTGGGTGCTGCTGCTGCTTGCTGTTGCTCGGGGCATGATGGACCCACCACATCTGAGCCACGTTTTCAGCCCTGCCATCGATGGTGAGCGCTGCAATGTGTTGACGCAGGCCGTGTTCCAAAAAAACCCCCCGGTGGCTCCCTGGCCACTCTTCACTTCTGCTTACAGATTCATCATATACCCATAATTCGGCTCCTCCGGTGTCTTACAAAGAACTGCCACACCGCCGAGTAACGGATTTTTACCGCAAACGCTCCGCAACTGATGACTACTGCCGCCGCTGCCTCGCTGAGCCCCTTGCCCTACTTTCTTGGACCTGCGAAGCGGGTTTTTTACCCGTGGCCGCTTGGCTCCCGCCACACACTGGCTGCTTTCTGCTGACTCACGCCACACGACCCACATGCTGGCCTGCGCCGCGCCTGACAGCAAGCTGATGCCCTTTTCTCCTGACTATGATGAAAGCCCTTTCCTCATCCGGCTCCCAAGTGCGGTTCGCTACATCATCATCTATTTGTGTTTCATCGTCACTAGCTGTCTCATCACCGTCTTGAGGTATGCAAGAGGCTGACCCCTCAACCAACGTATACTTTGCCGCCTACTGCATGAAGCAGGGTATATTGGGCCCCCATTTCTTCGCTGCCAAGTAGCTGCTGACTGCCCTCCTCAATTGTTCTTCCCGCTATATGTGGCGTCTACCCAACCACATAAGTAGATTCTCTGCTAAGGAACCCGGATGGGACAGAGGCGGGTTGAGGACAGGTAGGGGCCGCTGACCCGCTCCCGGGGCAGGCCTACTAAGGGTTGTGTCCTGACGTTCCGACCGACTCTTGGCTGGTTTTAGTCAGATTGTCATCTGGAGGAATTTGATACCTAGACAACCAATCAAGAACCATTGGGATTGCCTAGTCTAGTACACGGCCGCTATGATGACAGCGGCAGTTGTTGGCCTCACCGAGTGACCCCTGCTGCGACAACCCCTTGCTGTGCTGCGACCTGCTACAGAATGTTTGTGCCTCTGCACACTCGCAGGTGAAGAGCCTGCCCCCCCCCACCATCTCGTCTGACATACTGTTGTTCGTAAAATGTACAGACCTGTTTTTAATGAAGATATCTGTATATGATAAATACACACCCTGTATTTGACGCCAAATGAACCCCACTATGAGCTTGGGTAACCCTTGGATATAAATTGCGCTCCAAAATGGGCAGGAAAAATTGACTTGTATGTGCCGTTTTAAGAAACTCCTGTGTATTTTAGTTGAATATAAAAGCACAAACATCTTAATTAACCTTCGGAATATGAATTTAGCTACAAATTTCTTTTGTGGCGGTGAAAACAAAGTTTCTTTTACTGAGTACAACAGCAAACAACGCTTAATTACCCATGGATGTAAATGCGCTAAAGAATTGGAGCAGCCGGAAACTACTAGCTTTGTAGCGTGTTACAATCGTGTTTTCTACGCTACACAACAAGAGAAAAAAAATTGTATTAACCTTCGTTTGTGAATTAATGCTATCAGGAAAAATTGTATTTTTTTGGCGGTGAAAAAGACGTTTCTTGGAAGTCCACAACAGCAGCAGAACAACGCCTTATTAACCCCTGGATGTAATTGCTCAAAAGAATTGAGCAGCATGAACTACTATCTTGTAATCGTGTTCAATTGCGTGTTTTTCTAACGCTACACAACAAGAGAAAAAATTGGTAATTAACCCTTCGTTTGTGAATTAAGCTACAGGCAACATTGTATTTTTTGGCGGTGAAAAAGACGTTTCTTGAGTCACAACAGCAGCAGAAGCAACGCTTAATTAACCCTCTTGATGTAAATTGCGGCAAAATAGATTGAGCAGCCAAATGAAGTGGTATTTGTATTAAAAAATTGCTGTTTCTTTAAATGAATTCAACAGGAAGGCTTAAGATGCCCATGGATATTCAATTTGCTGTGAGCAGATAGCAATAAACATGTATATGCACTGGACTTCAGATCCAATACACCAAAAAATCGAAATAGAACATTAAGAGAAAGCAGTCTCTAGACAAGCAGAGACACGCCACAAAAATCACTGTATAAAAATGCAGTTCCTCAGTAACATCAGCGGCGGCAGCACCTTCCCTGATCAAGGTTTAAAAAAACAGTGAGAGTGGTATGAAGCTCCCATGCGTCGCGCCCGTACTTTATAGTGCGGTACCGTCACAATAATCCCGCCGGTCACTCTGAATTGCTTCATTTCCAGCACATGATCATGCAGCAATGCCCTTCTTCCTCTCCAGAGTGCTTTGCCCCATGTAGCGCCATGTGCTTTCGGCCAGCCATTTTATCAATCAAAGCACACATCGTTTCACCCTAAGTACCCCAAACTTCGACTTCGTCAGAACCAAAGTTTTTCCTGAAAATTCTAAACGAATTCCACTTTGTTAGAATCGATTCGCCCATCTCTAAATGCCTTGAAATTAGGAATACAGATCTTTTCTAGTAACTGCAGGTCTATTTGTTAGGTGCAAAACTCCACTTTTATTATCAGTATACATTTCAGATAGGTGTTCTTTTTCAATTTGCCCAGTCCCGCCTTTGTTGATATATCACCTTGCAGTTAAATTTGAATACAGCAATTTTGTAGTCCACCACAGGTTGTATAGTGCAAAAATACCTTTTATATCCCGTATACATTTCAGATACTTTTTTTTTTTTCACTTTGGCGCAGGACCAGCTGTGTTGATAGAGCCACCTTGCAGTAAATTTTGAATCCATCAACTTTGTAGTCACCAAAAGTGGTAGTGATAGTTGCCAAAAATACCTTTTAATGTACTTATACATTTCAGACAGGTGTTTTTTTCACTTTTAGTCAGTCAAGCTTTGTTTATATATCACTTTGCAGTTAAATTTGAATACAGCAATTTGTAGTCACCACAGTGATATTTGATAGGGGCCAAAAAATACCTTTTATTATCCCTTTTACTTTTCAGACAGGTTTTTTTTTTCACTTTTGCTCAGTCAAGCTTTGTTCATAGAGCTACTTTGCAGTTAGATTTGAATACAACAATTTAGTAGTCACCACAACTGAATTGATAGGTGCCCAAAAAAAAAAATACCTTTTTTTATCCCGTATACAGTTCAGACAGGTGTTTTTTTCACTTTAGGTCAGTCAAGCTTTGTTGATAGATCTACTTTGCAGATAAATTTGAATACAGCAATTTTGTAGTCACCACAGGTGAATTGATAGGTGCCAAAAAATACCTTTTACTATCCCGCATACATTTCAGACAGGTGTTTTTTTCACTTTTGGTCAGTCAAGCTTTTTTCATAGATATACTTTGCAGTTAAATTTTAATAGAGCAATTTTGTAGTCACCACAGGTGAATTGATAGGTCCAAAAATTTCCTTTTATTATCCTTATACATTTCAAAACACGTGTTTTTTCACTTTGGCGCAGCCAGCTTTGTTGATAGAGCCACCTTGCAGTTAAATTTTAACCAGCAATTTTGTTTTGATTTGAGGGATTTGAGAATAGCTGTGATTTGCCGTATTTTAATACGAGACTTTCCAAAACTCTTACATACCTTCTGAAATTTTTATCTTTCTGAACATGGTGGTGGTAAGCGAGCAAAGAGGGGGGTAGGACATGGAGGTAGAGGTACGAGAAGGTCTCCTTCCAGTGCTGGCGACAACACCCATGCCCGCGTATCGTCAGTTGGCAGGACCGTCAGGCCCGTCATCGCTGGGTCAGGGCCCTGTGAATCTCAGTAAAAGAACAGCGCGCCAATCTGTTCTTCAGTGGTTAAAGCAACCTGCATCCAGCAGTCTTTAAATCCCCCGTCCTCCCAGTCTCGGCCACAAATGTCGTCATCAGCATCATCAGCACTCCGTCCAACATGAAGCAGGCCCAAATGTCAACTCGTGTACCCACCACTGTGGATAAGCATCAATTTTCTGAAGACCTCTATTGATGACAAAATGCGGTTGGGGTCAAAGGCATGTTAAAAGATCAAGATGCCAAAGAGAGGATTTTCTCTGCTCTGACCGCCCAGTTACTGATGCCATCAAGGAGGAGAAGGAGAGGCCGGTCCAACTGCAAAAATCCCCGTGCGGCTCGGCAATGCCTACCAGTTCCCTATGCTTGTAGCCCGCAGCTCATGTGATGCAGAATGTCAGACAACAAAGTCACCTGTGTTTGATTGATGGATGATGAGACAACAAGTTGCGCAACCAACGAGGTCTTTTCAGCAGATTTTGCTTGCGAGCGCGCTCAATCACTGGACTAGGAGGAATACAGATGGGGTAGGGTCAGTAACGGTCCCGCCTCAAAAAGGAAAGGGCGGTCGCAGAAGGTCCGCTGATATGATTCCGCCAGCCAAGGTCAGCGGCAAACCCCGCTCCCCACGCTTATACGCAGTCCAAAAAGAGTCCAGACCTCTCAAGCCTGGGCCTTCTATTGAGCAAGCCTCTGATTCACCCAGCAATGTACATATCCGCCTTTGCCGTAAACGCATAAGTAGAAGGCAATGAACCTTAGGTTTTTTTAACAACACCACATGTCAGTAGTCACATGCAGCGAATGCATGATTTGAAAATGGGAGGCAACACTTTTGCCAAAAAGGCCAGACCGACGCCGGTGGGCCTCCAACCACTGACCACACCCTCTGTCTCCGCCTCCTCCTTCCTCCGCCTACCACAAGCGTTCATCACTCCCAAGTCTCTCAAAGAGTAAGATCAGGGATCACCTCCGCTTCATCAGCCTCCACCGTGCGCCCGATTACCACCACAACCACCAGAGACCCATCCTTACCCCTTCTCCTTCCGCCAGTTTGAACGATCAGCAAACGCCGTACAGTGGCCAGTCTAGCAGCCAGCCTTGCTGTCTTCAGGTTTGGGAGCAGAAGGAAACAACTTTAACCCAAACCATCCCAAAGCCAAAAGTCCTGAATGTCGGCATTGCCAGCTTTTGGCCCTTGGAAATGTTGCCTTTCCGTCTGGTGGACATAGATTGGGGGGTACGCCACTCATGGCCCTTGCCTGCCCCCAATACCAGATGCCCGAGCAGGCAATTCTTTGCCAGAAAAGCCGTCCCTGCCCTGGCCAGCCACGTGTCATTCTAAAATATTCAAGCGCGTTGTCTGCATCTGTGCCGAAAAGTCCATCTACCACGAACAACACTGGACTAGTAAGCACGGCCAAGGCCGCTATATCTCTGTGACAGCTCAGTGGGTGAGCTGGAGGATGTCTGCTGGGGAGACGGTGGCTCTCAGCCGGCGCACGCTTCTTCACAAACCCAGTGGATGGTGGGGACAAAAACGGGTTCTGTCCCCCAAGGACCTGTAGTGGCATCACGTGCCCAGAGAAAACCCAGGCCGAGGTTGAAATTAAATCTGTCTTGGAGACCGTCCACCAACACAAGGTCAGGAGCTGTGGACGGCTCTCCCGCAACGAGAACCGATCGCTGGCTGGGTTGCCAAGAACCTTGTGCCAGGCAAGGTGGTGTGCATAAACGGGCACATCTTCTGGCCGCCCTTAAGATCTTAGGCTGGAGCACTCCCTTGCCTGGCACAAAGTCAATGAACCTTGATCGTCCGAAATTTCTAACGAGCTACCACCCGGCTGGACTGCCTGCTGAAGGAAGGCTCGAAGTCTAATATCGCACTCTCCGGCCGTTCGCACCCTGCTTCGTCCGCCTGCTGCGTGAACAGCGTCAGCTCGGCCTCCCCGTCAACCCCCATTGTTGACGAGTTGCAACACGCTGGAATTCCCACCACCCTCCACATGCTCCAGCGATTGTGGCAGCAGTTGCAATGTCCATTAACGCAGTACGAAGTGACACTTGCCTGACTAGCAAGGCGTGCTGACCTGGGGTGTTGAGCCACCAAGAGTGGAGGCAAAATGAAAGAGCTCGGCAAACCGATCCTTGCCAGTTTGAAGAATCAACCAAAAATGGTCAGTTGCGGACAATGCCTTGTCACATGAGCATTGTGGTTATCTAGTTCTGGAACGATCGTTGGAACACTCTGAAACAACAGGACCCGCCAGCGACGGAGGAGGAGACGAGACACAGATGGCGGACACGGAGCCTTTCTCTCCGTCAAATCCACAAGGCCCCCGACAGTTTCACACTTTTCATTCGTCTTCATTAGGCAAGTGGTTTCGAGGTCCAGGGCTAGTGCAAGGCGGTGCTTCAGCTTCTCAGGGTTCATCATCTCCAGGCAAGTCAGGGCCTTGTTAAAGCAGTGCCGGAGGAAGCGGAGGAGGAGGAGGGAGGTATTCCTAGACAACCGACGTTACCGACTGTCCTGGCTTTTGAAAGAGTTGGCGCGAATTTAAGGCGGAGGAGGAAGATGAGGAAGATCAGTTTGCTAGTGCCCTCGACCCAGAGGCTTAGTGAAATCAGGCTCCTCTCTCACATCAGAGCTTGGAAGCTCCATTTCCACCAACATGATCCTCGCATTAAGGCCATCAAATGAACAACAGTTACTGGTGGCCTCGCCCTCCTGGAACCCTGGTACAAAACAAAACTCAGCCACTTTCCTTGCCACCCACACCAAATAGAAGTAAAATGCAGGAAAAGAGACCCTTGCTGATTGGTATCAACTGGAGACCTCTGTTGTGTCTTGCTTCCTACTCCTCAAATGTCATGGTGGAACAACATCAGCGACTGACAGCAGTAGACTTGCCCAAGTAGCCGTAGCGGGAAGCAGCAGTCAGCAGGCAAAGTGGCAGAATGCTAATGGGTGACCTCTGCAATCATTTGTTTACCACCTCACACCAAACGCATGCAAATGCAGGCACACATCCAACACACAGAGACCAGCTTAAGAATCATGGGCCCGACTATCTGCATCTCAACAAACCGATGTTCTTTGTATGTGTTTCCGGACCAATAGACTTCTGGTATCAAAATGGACGAAGGCCCGAGCTACCCTCGCTCTGCCCACGCCATAGAGGTGTTGGTCCTGCCCAGCAGCACGTCATATCTTAGCGGACCTTCACACAGCTGAGGAGTCCATTACAGACAAACGCATGCCGGCTTTTCCACAGATAAAGTGGATCGTTTGACTTTCATCAAGATGAATCAGTGCATGGAACCTGATTATTAGTGGCCCCAATTCCAGGTCACCGATTAGTTGCCGGTCTACTTCACAATCCTCTTCAAACAAAAAGGTCCCTCTTGAAAAATGTTTTTTAAAATGAACATTTCTTACTCTGCAATTTGTATACTCTTTCCCAACAGTTCATTTTGCTGGTTTTGCTGTGAGAGACTGTAAAATACAGCAAGGTATTCCATGACAACACCGTATTCCCTAATTTACTCACTTTACTTTAGAAGTTTTTCGCATTGTCCAATAGTTTTGAGGTCATGTTGCTGTGAGATATGAGCTATAATTATGGACCTTTTGGAACAGAAATGTGGCTTCTAGTGGCATTTCTCCATCACTATTTTTAATAGTGGCTGAGCAAGTCATATTTTATAATTTTTTTGGGTCATGTTTGCTTGTGAGATACAGCAATAATCATAGTCCTTTGGAACAGAAATGGTGGCTTTTAAGTGGCATTTCTCCTCACATTTTTTAACAGAGCTGAAAGTCCATTTTTATAATTTTTTGGTCATGCTTGTCTTTTGAATGCACAAAAACTACAGGTCCTATTCTTAAAAAAATTGTTTCTAACAGACATTTGTTCTTCACAATTTCAAAAGTGGCTCAAGGGTCATGTTTAGAATTTTTGGGGTCATTTTGCTGTGACCATGCAGCTAAACTACAGGTCCTATTATAATATTTTTTGATCTAACAGAACATATTTCTCACAATTGTCAAAAAGTGGCTCAAGGGTCATCTTATGATTTTTGGGGGCATTTTGCTGTGACATGCAGCTATACTACAGGTCCTATTATAAAAAAAAATGTTTTTCTAACAGACATTTGTTTCTTCACAATTGTCCAAAGTGGCTCAAGGGTCATGCATTGAATTTTTGGGTGCTTTTGCTGCTGACATGCAGCTATACTACAGGTCCGATTATAAAAAAAAAATGTTGTTTCTAACAGACATTAGTTTCTTCACAAATAGTCAAAAGTGGCTCTGGCTCATCTTTTGAATTTTTTGGGGCATTTTTTTTTTTTTGGGGCTGTGACGTGCAAGCTATACTAACAGGTCCTATTATACAAAAATGTTGTTTCTAACAGACATTGTTCTTCACAATTGTCAAGAGTGCTCAAGGTGATGGAGCAGTCAGAAAAAGGAATAGGAAGCACTGTTAATTGACACATATTTGCAAATGACTTGTTTTTGGAAGATGTTTAAAATAGCGATAAATACCAGTATTGGGTCAAACCCTTTAATACAATTAAAAAAAGAGAAACAAAGCATGGTATGGAATCCATCCTATTTTAAAAATGTGTTTTCTAGAATTAAAACCCAACTAAAAATTGCAATGTACAAAATAGCTTGGTAAAGAATTCCTCTGAATTTTGGGGGGGTAAAAAAAACAAAAAAAAATTACAAAGGGAGGTACTAGGAAAACTTGACCAGTATGTAGGATCTTCAGCGGACATGGAAGTATGGAACACCGACAGATAACAAAGTACAGAGACAAATTTGCCTCCAGCACGTAGATTAAAATGAGACAAAGAATGCCAAGAAAAAGGTCAACCTGTGTGGAACAGGAGCGTTACACCACCAGTATTTCCCAAGTAGAAGCTCTATTGGTCCGCACACTTACGGAGGGGCAACAGCGCTACCCAGGTCTGACTGTGTACTGAGGAAGGCTGGAGGTCCATACCTCACACTTCCGCTTCGCACTCTGCATCACATCACGACAGTTTTCCGTTCCGCCGTCAAAGCCATTTTTAACCGTGTTAATAGATTGACGGAACGCCAGCCTGGGCTCTCACCCACCCACTGTAAACTCGGCCCTGCCTGCTGAACCTGCATGTTAATAGATGACAGACGCCTCAGCCTGGTCTCTCAACACCCGCACCCACAGAAGTTGGGCAGCTGGACTCCCCGTGTTAAACAGATGGCTGATGGAAGCACTGTCTCTCACAATTAGGGGCAATCAGAGAAGCTTCAAATTTCTCTAAAAAAATCAGATTTTGAAAAAGGTGATCTTTCTGGTGAGGTTTAAGTAGTGTCAAAAAGGGTCCCAGGTGGGCACAAATTGCACAATTTGAAGGCTTAAAAATTTCTGGGGCTGGAACACTATTGAGGTCGCATCATTTGACTCCAGGGGAGTCTGTCCCCTAATCAATTAAGAAGGATTTGGGAGGAAAACTGAAACCATTGCATTGATTTGGCAGAATTCAGACTCAGAACCAGAGGCAAAATGTCCTTCTCAACTAAGAAGTGTTTTGGGGATGATTAGACATTGTGAATTACTTATGGGGTGTGCGTACATTACCACATCTACACGTTTAAAAAATACCATAAAAAACTGCCGGAGGGTGTATGATGTATGTTTATCACACTTGAAAAAAAAGCAAACTGGTAATAATCGAGTAAAACTATAAATAAAAACTTCCTAAAAAATTCCTGTAAACAAATGTTAGTTTACCTAAATATAAACTAAATGACAGTCACTGTACAAAATAGAATAGTAGCCACTTAGTGATCTGTGTCAAACCGGTTTTAGGGGTCATGCAGTGGCCCAGGAGAGGGATTGTCTTATGTCAAGTGAAACTAAAATGGTGGTTGAAAGACTTCCTTTTTCCGGCACTTTTTAATGAGGGGTCATGCAGGTTTTATGGCTCATGCTGTGGCCCTGGACAAGTAATAGTCAATGTCCAGTGAAACCTAAGAATGGTGGAGAAAGACTCCTATTTCCAGGCACTTTTTAATCCGTGGGATCAACAGGTTATAATGGTCATTCTGGCGGCTACGGTAACAGATATAGTTATATGTCCAGTTCTAACTAAAAATGGTGGTTTCAAAGACCCTTTTTTGCGGCAACTTTTTTAAATCTGGGGGTCAATGCAGGTTTGGGGCTCATGCGTGGCCCCGGACAGGTAAAGGTCAATGTCCAGTAGAAACCTAAAATGGTGTGGATGAAAGACACCCTATTTCCGGCACTTTTTAATTTGGGGTCAGACGGTTTAATGGTCATACCTGCGGGTCCAGGACAGGTCTAGTCAATGTCAAGTTCAACTACAATGTGATTGAAAGACTCCTTACCCAGCACTTTTTAATCTGTGGGTCAGACAGGTTTAAATGGTCATACAGCGGTCCCAGGACAGTTAGGTATACGTCAATGTCCCAAGTTCAATAAATGGTGGTTGAGAAAGACTCTTTTCCCAGCACTTTTTAATCTGTGGTCAGACAGGTTTAATGTCAATACTGCGGTACAGGGACAGATATAGTTTTATATTGTACCAGTTCAACTAAAATGGTGGTACCCCAAAACAAAGACTTCTTTTCCCTGCACTTTTTAAATTTTGGGGGTCAGACGGGTTTTAAAAAGGGGTCTTTAATTTGGGGCCCCCGGCCCAGGTTTTGTAAAAGGGCCATTTTCAATTTAAAATGGGGGGTTTTAAAAAGGACCCTTTTTCCCCAGCATTTTTTTAAAATTCGGGGGGTCAAACCAGGTTTTTTGGGTCTTTCTGCGGTACGGGAAAAAAAAAATTTTTTAATGTCCATTTTCAACTAAAAATGGGGGTTTAAAAAGACTTTTTTTTCCCCTGAACTTTTAAATTTTTGGGGGTCAGACAGGTTTTAATGGTATACTGGGGTTTCCAGGACAGGTATATAAAATTTTCCAGTTAAAAACAAAAAAAATGGGGGTTTTGAAAAAATTTCCTTTTCCCAGCATTTTTTTTAATCTGGGGGTTCAGACGGTTTAAATTTTTCCAAAATGCGGAAACCAGGACAAAAATATATTTTAAAGTCCAGTTAAAATAAAAGGGGGGGGTTTTTCAAAGACTTTTTTTTCCCGGGCATTTTTTTTTTTTGGGGGGGTTCAGACGGGTTTAATGGTCATACTGGGTCCGGGAAAGGTTTAGTTCAATGCCCAAATTTAAACCAAAAAAATTTGGGGTTCAAAGAACTCCCTTTTTTTTTGAACTTTTTAATCGGGTGGGTCAGACGGTTTTAAATGTCTTTACGTGGTACAGAACAGGTATAGCCCAATTGTCCAGTTCAACAAAAAATGGTCGTTAAAAGGGGCCCCCCCTTTTCCCCATTTTTTTTAAATTCTGGGGGTTTCCAGACGGTTTAAATTTGGTTCTTTCTGTGGTACAAACGGGTATAGTTAATGCCCCTTTTTCCCAACAAAATGGGGGTTTAAAAAAGGACTACTTTTTTTTTGGACTTTTTAATCTGGGGTCATGCAGGTTTGGGGCTCATGCTGGGGTTCCCCCGGGTTTGGGATTTTCAATGCCCCTTTTCAATTAAAATGATGGTTCAAATAAATACTGCCTTTGGAAACTTTTAAAATTTTGGGGGGTCATGCGGGGTTTTAAGGGTTTAGCTGGGGTTTACAAGCCCAGAGAAGGGGAAAAGGGTTTTTTATGATTTTTTTTTCTGGGGCTTTTAAAAACCCGAATTGTCTTCCCTAAGTTTGTAGCACGTTTATAGTTTTGGCTGTTGTGGATGTTAATTTCCGCTTTTTCCTACCCCTGTTTGGGTTTTTCAAAAATGAAGGGTTTTTTCCTTCCCATAAAACTTTAATGGTCATCCCCCCGTTTAATCTATTATCAAACTATGGATACCCTTAAATTTTTTAAAATTTGGATATCGACAAAACGCCCCGATGACGATAGTCAACGTAATCGCTCATCACTAATATGGAAGAAAAGCCCACAGCCAGCTTTTAAAAAAGGGGGGAAAAGAGAAGTTAACCCAAAATTTTATTTGGTAAGAAGAGACGTCAAAGCGGGCAAATACTGTAGTAGTGGGAAAAGGGGAAGTCACGGGAAAAAATTTATTTATTTCCCCGGGCCACCAAAAAAGGGAATAGGATAAAAGGGGGAGATAAAGGGAAAAAGGACAAAAAATTAAAAATAATGAAACCCTGTAATGAAGAGTTTAACAAGTACCTGATCCTTAGTAATGGAGCTCAGTGCTCATTGTTGCCTCCTTTTTTAAAAACCCCTTTAGGACTGGAGCTCTTCCCAAAACTAACATGTCACAGTGGGTTTTCTGGCTTCAGGGCGAAACCAACTTAAGCACTGCCCTGCTTCAGATAAAGGGACCCTTTCCCACTCTTTCACGGGCCCATTTAAACATTTCCAGTCCCATTGCCCCAGCCCCTTTTTAAACATCCCAAGAACTGGATGGTGTTTTGTACCTTTTTTAGAGCAAAAAAAGTAACCCAAAAAAATTTTAAAAGAAAAAGTTTTTTAATTTTTTTTTGGGTTTGCTTATTTCCCCCGATAAGTGAAAAAATTGTAATGGGGGTGTTCCCAATACAAAGACAGGTTTTTTAAATTACCAATTTTTAAAATTAAAACTTAATTTCCCTTTTTAAAAAACTAAACAACTTTAATTAAAAAAATAAAAGGGGTTTTGTTAAAATTTGGATTTTTAAAACTGTGTTACAAGCGCTTTAGGGATCCGTTTGGGGTCCCTCTGTGGGACCCCAAGACATCTAAAAATTAGCAGGAGTTTCCCCCTTTTTCGCTTTGCGAACACAAAAGGGCTTTCATTTAGAGGAACGCAGCTGCGTGTTTCAATAGCGAAATTTCGTCTCCTTTGAAAAGAATTGCATGTCAATTTTTTTCCCGGGACGGGGGTTGGGCTTTAAAACAGCACTGCTTTCTCTCATGTGAACGCCGCTCCGATTTTTGGCATAGACAGCATGTTTAATTCTTTTCCTAATTGTTAGTTCCGTCTTGGGGACCCCCCCAAAAGGGCGGACCCCCAAGCAAAACCCCTAAAGCGCTTTTAAAGGGAGGGGAAAAACTTGTGTGAAAAGCCCTAAAACATTATTTTACCCTTTAATCAACCCAAACCAACACTAAAAAACATTTTTTTTTTGTTGTATAAGCCAAATTTAACTTTTATGAAAATAAAAAAACAAAATCCAAACATAAAAAAATACAGAAGACCCTTTTTTTAAATTACAAATTAAAGGGCTACCCTTTAAAACCCAAAAATGGGCGTTTTCCCTCAAGAGAACTAAAACCCGGGGCCACAAAAAGTACTTTGTTTTGATTTTTTTACCAAAATTTTTGCAAAACTCGGGTTGTTTTATAGTTTTTTTTTTTTAAAAAAAAAAAAAAATTTAATACAGTGTTTTTGACCCAAAAGGGCCAAAAAGAATGGGGAACTGAAATATTTTAAAGATGTAAAACTTTTCCTTTGCTGGTTTTCACCCTGGTTTTTGACCAAAAAACAATAAAACCACAATAATTTTAATTTGGCATTTAGCCAAAAAAAAGCTGTTTGTGAAAAAAACCTTTTTATAAAGCCTCTGGAAGTAAAATTTTGGGAAAGAGCTATACATGGTCCCCCCTGAGAAAATTTTGAAACTGACAAAAGAAAAGAATTTTTTTTTTTAACCTTTACGGGAAAAACAGCTAATTAAAATGGGACTTTTGCTTTTGAAAATTTTGGTTTTTTGGGAAAAAAAGGTTTCAAAAAAAAGGGTTTGGTTTTACCCTTTTTTTTGTTCCCACAACCTTTTTTTGAGGCAATCACTGAAAACCCAATGTTTTCCCTGTAACTCTCAATGGGGACTTCTGCCCTCGGGAGCTGATCCGCTGTCCCCGGGTTTGAAGGGTATCCTTTTCCCAGGCGGAAATTTTTCCCCTCTTTCCACAGTTTGCTCAATGAATTTCAATCGGGGGCTATAAAACCCACTTTTGATGGGCCCAATACTTTACTTTTAGCCATTCTTGGATGTTTTTAGCTGTGTTTTGGGTAATTTTTTTTTATTGAAGGACCCAAAATTGACAATTGAGAACAATCTTTTTGACACTGGGGATCACATTTCCCTCCAGAATTCATTGATAGTCTTGAGATTTCATTGTGCCCTGCACAGATTCAAAACACACTGTGCCAGATGCATCAAAGCTGCCCCACAACATAACTAAACATACCACGTTTCACAATAGGTAAAATGTTTTTTTCTTGCTTCATTTTTGCATCAGTAAATATAGAGCTGAGGAGACTTGCTAAAAAGCTCAAGTCTTTACTTCTCTGTAAAAAGGACATTCTCCCAGAAGCTTTGTGGCTTGCCCACATGCATTTTGAAAAGCTCCAGTCTTGCTTTTTTATGATTTGCTTTGAACAGTGGATTCCTCCTTAATCATTTTCTATTAAGTCTACTTTGACAAATACAGTAACGGATGGAACAGTCTGAAACTGATGTATATTGACCTTGGAGCCTCTAATCTATTTGGAAGTTGTTATGGGATCTTTGCTTTCCATTCTTCTTATTTTTTTTCTCTTCAATTTGTCATAAATTTTCCTCTCGAGCACCTGTCAAGGGAAGTTTTCTACAGCCCACTTAAAATTTTGAATAATATGTGCAGCTGTGATAACAGGAACATTAAACTGTTTAGAATTGGCCTCATAGCCTTTACCTTTAACATGTTTGTCTATATTATTTTTCCCACCTTAGTTTAACATGTCCCTAAGGTCTAAAAATTTTCAGTCTTTTCAAGGTGTACCATAATTTTTGTCCTGGCCAGTTTCATTATTTTTTTTTTCTTAAATTTTTCAGTTGCGTCATTATTAAAATGCAATGTCTGATTTCTATTAGCTGATTTTCAGTCCATTTAAATGTATTACTTTAGACATTTTCAAGCTATGTCAGTGACCATAGTAGATCTTTCTCTCTTTAACGACAGGGTACCAGCAATTTTGTCCCTGCGTGTACTTGTTACAAACAGGTGTTACAGTAAGGTGACTATACTACTGCCTTGTCATGATCAGTGGTTGACTCCAGCTATATTATTTGAGTTTCTGTTTTGCGTTTAAAAATTTTTAACCCAGTTTTTTATTAATATGTTTTTTTTTTTCATGGATAATGACACAAACATAGTGCTGCAAATAGATCTCCACAACCCCGCTCAGCAAAAACGGTGTCCTTTAATTTTTCAAGAATTCTGGTACAACAAGTGCAGTTTCGACCCGATGCATCGGGTCTTTTTCAAACATACTTAAATAAAACCCCTTGCTGGG
>JAODAL010047003.1:0-30360 GCA_025379985.1 Phyllomedusa bahiana | reverse complement strand
TCGAAAGCCCTGGGGGGAATTGATTTTAAAGTTGCATTTTACCTAGTAAATTTAGTATTCCAGGAATAATGGTTTAAAATATTGAAAATCCAAAAAAAGTAAAATTTTTAAAAATTTCCCCCCATTTTTCTTTAATTTCTGTGAAATATCTGATGGGTTATCAAACTTCCAAAAATGGGTTTTTGAAAAAACTTAGGGGTCTAGTTTCTCAGATGGCGTCACTTATGGGGGTATCTAACAGGGGCGGGCCCCCTAAAAAGCCAGTCAGAATGGAGGGGGCCCCCAAAAAAAATGAAATTTTGAAAATTTTTTTAAAAAAAGTGAGAAATTTATACAAAATTTCAAAGCCCCTAATGTCGTAAAAAAAAAAAAAAGGGGCATTTAAAAATGATCCCCAACCCCTATAGTGGACATAGGGTAGATGTGGTTATAAACATTTTTGGGGGGAAATATTATCTGTCTTGTAGCAGAAATTTTGCAACTTCAAAATCGCAAATTTTTCCAAATTTTCATGAAATTTTGATATTTTTCACAAACAAAAAGGTGTATGGATAAAAATTTTTTTACAAAACTTAAAGCAAAATGTGTCCGAGAAAACAATTCTGAATCACTTTGAATAGGTAAAGTGTCAAAAAGTTTTTCTCACAAAAATTGAACAGTCAGAATTAAAAAATAGGGCGGTCAGGAAAGGTCAAAACGGCTGGGCCTTAAGGGGTTTTAAAGGAAGTGAAGCTCCAAATCCCCCATTTCCTTCTTGGGTCACAAAGGGGAATGGCTTATTACATTCAGGGTACAATATGGAGATCATAAAGATCAAAATTCCAGCTTGTGTCATAACTCATCCTAGAAGTCTCCTGGCTATAAATTATGACCACAAGTTCCTGAACCAAAGCAGTTATACCATTCATGAATATGAAAGATTTATAATTGTGGGTGAAATTCAGTTCCTTGCATTTCTAAAGCAGAAAATTCTGGGGCTTTGGAAGGTTAGACCAAAATGTTATGATGAAAAACTTTTCCATTGTCTAATATTTGGGCGAAAAGTTTTGATTTTTGGCCCAGGCACCACTTTTTTACGCTCTTATGGCGTATAATGGCTGATTCTATTTCTGTTCTTTGAGGTCATAGATTTGCGCTTTCAAGTTCAAAGCGACACTTTTGGTCGGTAAAACCTTTTAAAGTGCTTAACTGTTCCGCAGTTTAAAGCGCCCCGTATTTGCCCTATAAAGCTATAAATGTGTAGCTTCATGGTTGTAGTGTGACACGCCCCCAGCATGCCCCCCCGATCTCAGGCGAATTACAAAGTGTTGCGGATTCTTTGTAATGTGCCTAATATTGGAGTGCACCTGAAAAAAAAGAGCCCAACAGGGGCGCCCGTTTTGGGTGAAAAGACCACGACTTTGGTCAGCTCGTAAAACGTGGATGTCCCCTATGTGCTCAGTTACCTAGTGAGCTGTCTTAACAGCATTTTGGGTCCCTGGGCAGAGTAGTGCACTCAACCCCCAACTAAACAACTACTCATAGAGCACTGTGGACACTGCGGATCTGGAGAAGACTGGTCAGCAGCTGCTCATAACCTCTCCATCTTGGTCCACCATCCTGAATCCCCTGTTTTTTTCTGCGAGGTACTGACATAAAAGATTGGGAAATTAATGGATTTTGTGACTTCACAGCAACTCATCCATGGGACTCAGAGGTTAATTTACACAGCCAGTACCTCACTGGGTAGGCTGCCACTGTAGGGGTATCAAGAAGCAGGCCTGGGGTGAGGGAGGAGAGAGGTCCTGCCCCTGCCACTGCACAGTGATGAACATGTACCTACAACTTCCCACTTGCAGCAGTAAAGGAAAAGTTAAATAGAACTCATAGCCTGTCAGGATTTCCTTTGCTTCCTGGTGGGTCCCCATGTTCCTGGGGCCCCTGGACAGCTGCCTAGCCTGCCCAATCATTAAGACAGCCCAGCCTGGAGCCACCCTCATTTCCCCACCTTTCCTCATTAGCACATCTGTTGTTATACTACTCCAAAAAGGCTGACCTAATTGATCCGATCATACCGAAGTACCTTCTTTCATCTGTGTAGGACTTCATGTAAGTTTACAGCAAGCATAAAACAGATATGATACATAACACCTAGGGGCACATATGTTTGTAGAAAACATAATGAAACACAAACAGTACTTTACACCACATTTATCATGTGTAGACAGTTTCTAAACACTTCTGCACCTAGTCCAACAAAAGGATGTGGCCTCGGTAAAGGGTTATGGCTTAGTGATTTAGCCTGCAATGCCATGCGCCAAAAATGCACCAACCTTTTGCCGCAATTAGTGGCATAAAGTAAACCAATTAATGAAAGGTAAAATGATAGACTTGACACTCTAACCCTGTGCTAGATTTATGAAAACTATGATAACTGTGGCGCATAGTAAGACTGTCTAATCTAACCTTACACTGTCTAAGTGTTAGACTGTATAAATAACATCAACCCAACAGTTTTTATTGGCAGGTCAATTACACAAGAAACATAAAAAGTTAGTACACAGAAGTTTTCATTTCAGTGAGTAAATGAGGGCACAAGGAGTTTACTATTCATTTTTATTTTTTAGGAACTAGAAAACCCCTTTAAAGTCTGTTTTTTGTCAATTTATATACAGTGGTCCTAAATTTTCTTCCACTTTACTTCCACTTTTACCATAGATATTAGGGATGACATTTATGAATTAACCTTCACCATTTTTTTTGCCGAATATTGCTGGTTCTATAGATGTATGAACAGGTGTACGGACAAACTTGTCGCAATGTGTGCCTGACAACACATTTTAAGACGGCAAAATTTGGTGCGAAACTGCCATACAAAGTTGGTGCATAACACTCTATGTGCCAATTTTCAGTGTTATGCAACAAAAATGTTTGCCGTATAACAGTTACATTCATACTGTCGTATTATACGGTCCTTTATATCTTTTTAGAATGGGTGTGTCGGTGCCAAGTTACAAAAATGGCGCATGCGAATTCCTAGATGTTGCCCTAAATCTCCATGTGTAAATATTAAATCTAGAATGTTATCTCTTCTGGTTGATGACTTGAATTGTTTTAGGAATGTTACTATAAGCACCTTTATTAAATTTTGCTTTTGCACATGTGTTTACCAGGAGTATTCCAATACACATCAGGAATGTTAAAGTGACATACTGTCACACAGATTTTCCCAGCATATAACATAGTTGTGACTTCGAGTGGTTAATCTATCTCCAATCATTCAATCTTGCACTCACCTTCCACTCAGGTTGCAAAATGTGCATGAACCAAACTCCAACAAAGTCCATGCAATCAAGATACACGCTGCCACCACTTATCGAATATGTGCATTAAAGGTGTTATCCAGTTCTTTTTTTTATTAATTAGGCTCACTATGGGCTAAAATGTATATATAGTCTTTTTTATTAATACGTGTATGGCAGTAAGTCAACAGGTCACCAAGCTCTTCTGTTCAAAACGTCATTAATACTGCTTACACTGTAGAAGAGCCGGCTGGCCTACTGATTAGCATACATATGTGCTAGTCAGGAGGCGTTCGCTGCTATAGTGTAGACTTCAACTGCCATCCCCAAACACATTTTCACGCTACTTTGTATAGTATGACAAAGTACTATGACTAGCACGCATGTGTACTAATCAGCAGCTTGGTCGGTGCTTCAATACTGTAGCCGCCTGCAGTCCTCCTCAAACGCAGCTTTACACTATACAGAGTAGTGGAACAATGCATTCAGACAGAGCAGTGGGTGGCTGCACTGTAGCAACAGCATGCGCGCTAGTCAACAGGCCAGCTAACTCTTCTAAGGCAGTGCAGAATGCACTAGAATGTATGAACCTGTATGTGCCGATACAACAAGTCTGGCTCAGGCAGCCCACCTTTAACTTGGTCTGGCTGTTCTAACTGTTCTGTGCCAAGATTTGATGTCAAAGAATCATAAATGTGTCTACTTCTATGAATGTGGTGCGACGCCCCCAAAATGCCTCTAATCTTTGACACATTAAAGTGTCTTTGGTGCATTACAAAGACGCATTACAAAGGCGCCAAAGTTTGTAGTGCACCTGTTCATACATTTTTTGGGGCACAAAGTACACCAGAAAACTGGCACAGCCCCATTCTGAAATTCACCCAAAATGTATTACGGTTTTCATACACAAATTTTAACATACAAGCAACACAGTTAGAAAATAAACTGGAAAAATAACAAAAAAGCATATACCACAAGTTGTTTCTCACGAGCGGCCCCGCAGTCCACACTCATATCCCAACTGCCTTCTTGGAGCCGGGAACAAGTGGCGCCACATGCCGCATGTGGGGCTGCAGATGCACTTGTACTACCAGCAGTTACTTACCCTGCCATGCTCCTGTTTCCTCGTGCTCCTCTTTTGGCCAGTGAACGCATTCCTGCTCCCTATGGCGCGCGTGCCAGGTCACTGACATTTAAATTGCCAGTGTGCCAGTAATTGGTTGATTGCTGGGCGCTGACCCTATATGTACAAGACACTCCCACTACTTCCCCACCAGATCTATAGTGCCTAGTGCCATAGAGAAAGCGTTTCGGAGTGCGTTCCTGTCTTTCCAGGTTACTGACCCGCTGTTATGTTTTCTGACTACGAACCTTTGCCACCTGCCCTGAACTTCCTGCCTGTCCCTGACTACGAGTTTGCTTCAAGATTCGGTACCTCTCTGCACCTCGGCTGCCATCGCAAGCAGGTCAGGGGTAGCGACCTTGTAGGACTCCCGCCACAGCAAGCCCAACCTGCTTTGCAGCGGGCTCTGGGTCCACCATTTGCGATGGTCCAGAGTATCCACTACTCCAGCCATTGCAGTTAGATCTAGCCATGGATCCCACCAAGATGCCTCTGCCAAGTGATGCGGATCTCACAACCATTGTGACCCAGCAGTCGCAGCAACAGTTAAACCAACTGTTCGCCATTATCGCAGCAGCTCCTCGCCGCCCAGCAGCGGCACGACCCTTCTCCCATGGTCTCTTCTATGCCTGTCATTGCCAACGGAGTTCGATGGGGACCAGAAACTACGCAGGGGGTTCATTACTCAGTGCTCCATGCATGTGGAACTGATGGCTGACCAGTTTCCGACCAAACAGACAGAAGCGATCCAGTGACTGCTAACTTACAGGCATTTTCATGGATCCTGCACGTGCATCCTCTGCTGAAACAGCACTCCTGAACCTTTGCCAAGGGGACTCCTCGGTTGGAGACTGCGCTGTTCAGTTTCGTACTTTGACCTCTGAACTATCCTGGAATGATTCTGCCCTATGTGCTACATTCAAAAAGGGCCTCTCCAGCAGGATAAAGGACACGCTGGCTGCAAGAGACCTTCCATATTCCTTGAGTGAGCTTATTTACTTGACCACCTGCATTGATGTGCACTTTACCGTGAGTCAGGAAGAACTCCATCAAGAACATCAATCAGTCTGGTCACGTCGTCTACCAGGTCTTGCTCCAGTATTCCAGAGGCCTCCTCTGCCACTCCAACAGACTTCCATGTTAGTGGACAAAGCCCACTTTTATATATGTTCCACCGACTTTTGTCTTTCTGGACATGCGCGCTGAGTGGGTTGCGCACAGTGTGTTTGCTCGGACATGTACTTTGACATGTACATGCTACTCATGTTGTATGGGGAAACGCGTGTGTTTTTGTAATTGAGTGGGTTATAGCAGGTTTAGCTGTTTAAGGTGGGGGTGCCCTTTTTCAGGGCGGCACCCTGGATGTATAGGTAGGGGTAGTCTTGGAGGTGCAATGTCTTGAATTTCTTTATTGTCTTTGGTACGTATATATCTAACATTGACCCCATTGGATATACGTCTCTCTGTGAGTAGGCCAATTTGTCCATTCATTTAATATACGAGTTTCTATACCTTATGCTTTTCCCTTACTACTGAGTAATTGCCATATGTTGACTTGTAATTTATTGTGACAAATTCTGTATATTGCTTATAGGCCTATTTGTAGTTTTAACAAGTCGGAAATTAATTTGAAATTTTCAACACACAATATGAGGGCTCCGAGGTCACCTGTTCATTAAAGGGAATTGTTTTCTCCTTTCTGTGTTCCTTTTTATTTTTCTTTTTGGGCACATTGGGTGATGGTTTTTGCACACCGGCCCCGTTTTTAACATTTATATCTTTTTTGGCATATAATGATGAATTTATACCCCTGATGAACCATCTGTTTGTATGGGGAAACGCGTCGTGTTTTTTGTAATTAGAGTAGGGTTATAGCAGGTTTAGCTGTTTAAGGTGGGGGTGCCCTTTTTCAGGGCGGCACCCTGGATGTATAGGTAGGGGTAGTCTTTGGAGGTTACAATAGGTCTTTGAAAGTATACTTTATTGTCTTTGGTACGTATATATCTAACATTGACCCCATTGGATATACTTCTCTCTGTGAGTAGGCCAATTTGTCCATTCATTTAATATACGAGTTTCTATACCTTATGCTTTTCCCTTACTAGGAATTGCCATAGTTGATTTAAATTTATTGTGACAAATTCTGTATATTGCTTAGAGGCCTATTTGTAGTTTTAACAAGTCGGAAATAAAATATAATTGTTTTAAATCCTTTATAGTTTCAGTGAATATAACAAAGCCCACCAGACCCAGCAATAACGGTCCCGATGATGCAAGGAGAATTTGGGCCTCTACTGTGCCAGTCTTAAGCACCACCACAGAGACTGCCCGCAACATCCCCAATGCACGGGAAACAAATGTACCTAGGATAAGTGGGAGAGGCATACCTAGATGCAATTCATTCCTTTCCACGACTGACAATGCCGGTGCAGATCTTGACTGATTCTGGACTCTCATTTCAGGCTCCTGCTTTTCTGGACTCAGGTTCAGCCGGGAATTTCATAAACGCTTCCCTGGTGATCAAGTATTGCCTCCCGGTGGTCCACCTGGCCAAACTCCTGTTGATCTCCTCTGTCAGCGGTGAACTACCAAGTGAGTCCAATGAGTTTTGTACAGAACCTGTATCTCTTTATGTAGGGGCCTTACACAAAGAGAAGATTGCATTCTATGTCTTGCCCGCTCTTCCTTGGCAATTCTCCTGGGACTCCCATGGCTACAGCACCATGCTCCTATGCTTAATTGGAAGATGGGCGAAGTTACACGCTGGAGTCAAGACTGCCAGTCTTGCTGACTTGTAGCACCTTGCCCGATGAATCCCACTTCTCCACTGATGCCCCTCAAGCCTCTGCCGGGCCTGACTGCTGAATATCAGGACTTTGCTGACGTGTTCTCAGAGAAACAGGTTAAGACCCTTCCACCACATCGTCTTCACGACTGTCCTATTGACCTGCTGTCCGGTACTAGTCCTCCCCAGGGCAGGGTTATCCGTTATCCTGAGACTCAAAAAAAAAATAATGTGAAAAAATAGGCCTCTGCGATAAGGGATTAAGTCACACTAAATTATGGGCCCACCTACAAAAACTGTCTAAGTGTAAGATTGTCTTTGGTGCCCATAGCAACCAGTTAGATGCCAACTTTTACTTCATTTACTGCTCTGTAAAAATGAAAGCTGGCATCTTTTCACTGTATTGTAAGAACTTGGTAGTTTCCATCACATCCATAATTACAGCATTTCTCTTCATAGCGGTTGTCATGAATGAGATAAAGCAGGCAGTGGATTTATTGGACCACTGTGGGACTTGCTCCGAGGTGGTGTAACTAAGCAGCCATCGAGTTCTTACAGAGCCTTTGATGGTAAGGATGGCTTATCCCGATGGCTGCCAGGTGTGACCTTAGAGCAATCCCCGGCAGTGGCAGCTGACCATATGGTTAAGGAGCACCAATGCTAGCCACTAATGGAAGATAGGGACAAGATAAAGCAGTGTAGGTATAGTCATACCTCCCAACTTTTAGAGATTGCCAAGAAGGACACATCAGGCCATGCCTCTATCCACGTCCAAACACATGACATCACACCAAGACACACCTCTAACCACGGCCAAACACATACATGCCAACTTTTTAGATAGCCAAAAAATGGACACATTTTCAGGATTGCATTGTATCCAATGATGAATTATTAAGTAAGTTGATATGTAATATACAGCTAGGAAGCAATCATATTTTTTAAAACAAGTTAGTCAGTTTATTGACACAAATCTATTTCCCAAATGAAAAAGAGGGACATGTATAGAGCAAAGAGGGACAATGCTTAAAAATAGGGACCGTCCCTCCAAAATAGAGAACAGAACTAAACAGACAAGAGACAGAACTAAATAGACAGAAAGGCCAGATAGAGGCCAAAGCGAAAGGACTGACAGAGGCCAAAGTGCAAAACATAAACAGAAACTAAGACAGGACAAAATACCAAGAACACAGAAAACAATGTAGAGATACAAGCAAGGGCACTGGCTAGGAACAAAGGCAGGAACTCAGACAGGAACACAGGCAGAACAAAAAAACAAAGGACAAGAACTAAGCTAGCAAGTAGAGCAAACCAACAGAAAAATAAGAGACCAACAAGACACAACAGGGTTCAAGCAAGGAAGTGTGGGGAAGAGTTGCTAAATAAAGTCATAAGAACATGGGGATTGGCTGGGGAAGCCACACCCAGCACATCACTGTGGAAGTAAAACACAGCAGGAAGTGACCGTGCCTCCCTAATGGCCAGGAAGGACTGGAGAGGGAAAAGGTAAGCTGCCACAGAACGGTGTAGCAGCATGACCAGAATAAAGGAACGGCGCACAACCACAGACAACTGATAAACTGTCAACCGTGGCAACATCTATATCAACCACAGGTAATCATTATCTTCAGTCAGTCATGAGGCCTATGAAATATATTATTTCTTTAGTTTACATGTAAAACCAGAGCATTTGCTGCTCTTTGTGTGCTTTTCGAGGTTAACTGCTCCACCATCACTCCATTCTACTCTATCATGTACAACCTGTAATCAGGTATGTCTATCTCCTAGTAATTACAGTCCTTAAACCATGTCTCTTTTATCATAACCAGATCCAAATTATTTCATCAGCTTACAAAATTTGTTGCCTTACCTACCAGCATTACTATTACATTTTGACTTTTTAATACCAACTTTAAATACGTGTACCATACCAGCGGTATACCAGAAATACCACCACATTGCTTTCCCTTCATCCTCATAAATTAAAATTCTGTTGCCTTCATCAAGTTTAAATGTCTCTAAGAAACAATTCTAACTTTCACTCGAAGCACTTCTGTGCTTTTACATGATAGATGCAAACCACTATCGTCATAACTAACATACCCTCAACTGTCAATTTTACATCTCTGTAACCACACATTAAACTCCGATATTCAAAGTGCCTTGCTTTGTGACTGCACACCAGTAAAACCTCTGAAAATTTTTCTGAATCTGGTATGTTGTCCAGCTCTCAGCTAAAGGTTTAGAATTCCATAAAAGTAATTTTGAAAAGCAGGGGGACTCTGTGTCTCACTAGACTAGTGAGACCGGTCCAAACTCCCTGTGTGGTATAGTGGCTCTGTGTGAAAGGCAAAATCACCAGCACATAACACAGCACATTAATCTTCTTGACACTTTTTGACTCTTCTTCACTTGTCTATTATTCGGCAGCATATCTCTCCGTAGGCTATTCAGTCTCAGGTCTAGCGCTCATGCCTAATGGCCCCATTTTAGCCTCCCGGTACGCTTCCCTCTTGAAACAGTCTAGGCAGGCCTGCTTCCCCATTTGCACTTCCTCGTTCTGTCCATGTTACACTGTGCTTCCTCACCATGCTTTTCTCTTACTTGCCTTCTCTCTTGGCTCTCTCTCGGTATCTAAGAGCTGCAGTCATTGCTCCAGCCTGCCCTCCACCACCGCCGACAAGTGGGTAGGAGATCCCCTTCTTCTTATTGGCAACTGCTTTTATTACAACTCTGAGGGAACTCTACAACAGACCTCTGAACTGAACTAACTAAAGCAATGTCAGGTTTTCCCTTATAACTGTGTAACACTGCAGACCCCTCCCTTAACTTCACAGTGATTGGCTGCTGGCCCAGCTGTACTGTCTTTCCACTGCTAAGCAAGTTAACCTCTTCCAAGTCTACACAGTAGCAACACACATACATTTACAGACACACGTGCGCATGCACAAACATCCCATTACTGCAATTCTTTTAGAGACAAATCATTGTTGACAAGATAGACCATAAGATTGGCTTTACTATACTTTCCTACAGCCTAGAGAATATTTGCTATATATCTTCTGTCCCTGTTAGATATGGCGCCTGAAAAAACATCTCATCTCTGTCAGATAGGACAGTGGAAATATAGACAAATTAGTAAATGCAAATGACATATCATACTTGTTGTTGTTACATTATTTTCATAGTAACATATTAGGTAAGGTTGGATAAAAACACAGGTCCTTTGAATCCAAAATATAATCTTACAGTGTTGATCCAGAAGAGGGCAAAAACCCTTTTGAGGCAGATGCCAATTGCCCCATACAAGTGAAAAACTTCCTTTCCGACTCCAATTATGTCAATCAGAATAAATCCCAGATTCAACATTCTATCTGCAGACTCTAGTACCAAGAACCTGTAGTATTATGTTTTTCAAGAAAAGCATAAAAGCCCTTTTTAAACTTAACTCCTTAACCTTCATCCTACCAGCTGAGGTCCCTTCGGATCCCACGTGAATAACCTATAGGGCTATTGTGTTTAATGTTCTGGCATTTTAGGAGTTTGTTTGCTAGACCATCCTATGTCATGTGTGTGGTTTATTTGTCCAATGAGACTTTAGATAGAAATTTAAAGAATTTTTTTTTCGTTTGGAGTCCAAAATTATCTCAAGCTGAATACTGTTCGCCTGTACCTTTGTAGCTGTATCAGACTGGCACTGTTGCTATTCACACTCTGTAAGTAGTAATGTTTATTTTTTGAAATGTTTTTCAGTGATTCTTGGCCAAAAACGTCAATGTGCCCAGTGCATAGTCAGATACGAATTGTCTGTGATGAATGCCAGTAAGCACAATGATACTGAGAAGCACTTTACGTTGAAACGGTACATTAGGCCTATAGCCAGCACAACTGAACTGTTCGGGAGCCTTAATTAAAAGTCTACAATTTAACTTAATTTAGTTTTTATTAGCTCATTTTATGACTATTTCAGCAGAATTCAGTGATTAGAAAGCCTGTAATGTTGGTTTAAATAGTTATTGATGACATTCTATATATCAGAAAGCAAATAAATTGACCAGACAAACAGCTCAAAAATGGGGTCCTTTCGGAAAACAATGTATAGTAAATATATTGGTAGGATGAAGGTTAAAGACCATGTCTATTTTGGCCTTAAAGGGGTTGGCTCACTACAAGGATTGCTTTCTATGTTACAAATCTTGCAAAAACAAGTCACTTTGCAATATATGTCCATTAACAGTGTCCTACCTACTCCTAGCTATCCCCTCTTGTATGGGCTGCATCAGCTCTTCAGGTCACTATAGCTACAGACCTGTTTAATATCTCATGATAGGCTGCTAACACTGGTTGCTATAGCTACAGACCTGGCTTCTACTGCAGCCTAGTAGAAGCCAGTAAACACACCCCTGAATTCACAATGAAACCAAGAAAACAGGACTGAGCTAAGATGAATCAATGTAGTGAGACAAGCCCTTTAAGGACTAAGTTGCTTTTTTTTCCATTGCCACCTTCTAAGCATCATAGCTTATGTATTTTTCTGTCAACCTAGCTTATTTTTACAGGGTAATTAGCATTTTTCAATTGCACTAGTTTGAAATGCATACAACATATTGATTTACTTTCATTAACTGTTTTTAGGGGTAAATGGAAAAAGCACATCAAATTTGCCCTGGATATATATTTTTTTCTCTCCATCATGTGAAATAAATAATGTGTTATTTTTATTCTTTAGGTCAATATGATTACGGATCTTAGACATAAGGTTTAGGCATTGGGAACCCATTTTGCTCCAGTGCCATCATTCCCAGTGTGTACACCATTTTTTTTATATGGCACACTATTCGACTATCTAGATAGACAACATGCACAGCCTTACCCCAGTCTAGTCTTTAGCTTACCTCCTCATAGAAGTTGAATAGTTAAGTATGACAGGACTGACCTCTTATAAAGCTGAGCTAGTGTTGTATTATAAGGTTATTTTGCCTGGGATACTCCAGTATGGTATCTCTTAGAAAACATATACTATATATAATAAACAAAAATTTTAACCACAATAGCAGTTACACTTAAGAAAATGTCAGAGTGAGCCCAGTAACTATAGAATTTTATTATTGGCACCACATTAATCATGTACCAATCCTGTGGAACAGACACTGTTATAGACAGTCCTTAAATATTAAAAATAAAAGACTGTTTATTAGGGCACTTAGGGAATACTTTATTAAAACTAGGGTGAAATACACCTGCTTTAATGAAAAGTGTGATAGAGTAGATGTGACAAATTCATAAAGGCTTCATACATTTGACGCATCTTTCAGTATCTGACTAAAGAATCTGAGCCATCCGAGTAGATTTCTGGTGTAAATTATAGTAATTGTGTTGAGCTGTGTAAGACCACAACTCTTTTTTTCTATGCTCCAACTATTTAAAAAAATTGAAGAGCTTAATGTAAAACAGCTCAAAAGTCCCAAATTATGAAACAAATGCGATTTGCGTAAAAAAATGCAACTTTATTGTGCCAGATTAGTGATGTTAATCACTTCATAGATTTCCCACTTAGTTCCCACAGAACTTTGGGGTAAATGCCATCTGGACCCAGTGATTGGTATATCTTTATGCTTTTAAGGTTGCAGTTTTAACAGCAGGTGACATTTAATAAAGAACTTGTGTTATCCCTAATAATGTTATCTGCTATTGGCTTTTCCTGTGCATATACAGAAGAGAAGAAAGAATTCATCCAGCGTTCCATCCAGTTTATTTCTAAGGTGGCTATTGCGTTCAGTTTTAAGTTTCTTACTGTTTATGCAATCAACAAATATTTTGGGGTTTGTTTTTGTTTTCTCTGGCAATGAGTTTCTTTGTTTCAGTCTTTGCTGTCTTTATTTGTATTTTACACTATTTTTTTTCTCTTGGTAAGTTTTTCCTATGTCTTGTTCTTATGTTTGTCTCAGTAGTTGACCTACTACCACCTAAAAAATATAAGACAATTTAGTACCACCTAAAAAAAATAAGACTATGTTACATACAAAAATGTATTGCACAGGCTGACATATAAGTATAAACAATTGTATTATGGTCATTGTTTCTTTGAACCTAGGATTGTAGAAATACGATATTAGAGCTCTAATAGCAGAGAGCTCAAATCCTAATTTCAACACAACTTACGTTGTGGAAATATAAACAATTGTATGCAATGAACTCCCACTTCTGTCCACAGAAAAAGTACAAACATTTCTTTATAAAGGGTCAACTTTACAATGTAGTTTAAGGGTTTATACATATAATTTGTCCATATAGAATGTGTACAAGATGTTCAAGATAACATTTAAAAGCATTGGCCCACATTTACTTAGGCTGTCGAAAAGTAAGACAGTGTAAACTTATATAGGCAGTCTAAAAATGCACCAGACTTATGGCTCATGCTGTTTGATAAATTTGGTGCAACTTGTCTTGTTTTTTTAGACCAACACTAGCTTGGCTTACTTTAAATTCCATAATTTTGGCACAGTTTGGGGGAAGCATGTTGCAGTGTGCCCTCCTCCTTTTAACCACACCCCCTTTTCAACTAAGCTACGCCCTGAGTTGAAGAGGTTGAAAAATATGTCTAAAGTGTCCACAACAATGTGCAACATGCCAGGCCAACAATGTGAAACTGTTTCACAACACATTTCTGGTGCAAATACTATAGTAAATATGGGCCATTATTTTGAGCCATACTAAGTTGTAGCTGCACACATTCAGAATTTTCTATATTTCTGCATAAGTTTGACCTAAAACCACCCTAAAAGTAGACAAAAAGAACCAAATAAACAGTCAAAAATATTAGACATGGTATTTTTTTTTTATTGAGGAAAATGACCCAATATCTAAATGAATTAAGACTGGAATTAAATAAGCCAGTTTTATTAGAAAGCATGCCAGAGTAAGGAGCATCAAATATTTTAAGAGGTGTATGCTTTTTATTGCATTTGTGCATCTTTCAGTATCCCTGCACCTGAAAGAGAAATCAATGCCATCTATGACTTGGCGTATAATTTACTTCACATGAATTAGGGGGTGTTCACACTGCGTTTTTTAGATATGAAAAACAGACCCAAAAAAGTATCTAACAAAGTCCCTGTGTGATTATATTAGTTTCAATGTAAAATACGTATCGGCATTCAGACCATACGAGTTTTACATACGTCTTTGTGATGTGTTTAACAGATCTGTTCAAAGAATGAATATGTCAACTCTTGATCTGTTTTATGCATCACAAACCCTATTTAAAACTATAGGGCACGTTTTTGCAATCCAGAAAACGTATCCAAACACGTACCACACTTTGGGTACATGTTTGGATAAACTTTACGCAATAAGTTTTTCAGATTGAAAAATGTATTGCAAAATGCCATGTGCACATACCTTATAGTAAAGGTGTCGGACTGTAGAAGGTCCCACCACATTCCACAAAGCTCTGCCCTCTTTTTCAAAATGGGGAGAGCTTAGAACATAAGGGTGCTTTCACACGGTGCGTTTTTGGTGTGTTTTTGATGCGTATTTTCAATGCGTTTTTTGTGCAGGAAGGCACAGCAGCTAATGCTGTACATTGCTGCACAAAAATCGTGGCAAAAATTCGCGGCAAAATCGCGGTAATTACCCCGATTTTTGTGCAGCAATGTACAGCATTAGCTGCTGTGCCTTCCTGCACAAAAAATGCATTGAAAAAACGCATCAAAAACGCACTGTGTGAAAGCACCCTAAGGGCATGTTCACACGGCGGTTTTGGCCCCGGATTTTGTTCCCACGGCCAAAACCTCGTCGAGCCTCGCCGCAAACTCGCGTCTCCCGACGCGGGTTTGCGGCGTGGACGCTGGGCTTGGTTTGGAGCGTGGTTTGGGGGAGCGGCTTGCGCCAAGGGTTTGCCCCCATGCAAAGTAATAGCAGGGGGCAAACCGCGCTGTGAGCCGCGGCCCAGCCGCGTACCACCCGCGGCGACGCCCACGGCGACCGCCGCGCTGAGGCCTCCCTGTCAGGAATTGACAGGAGAGTTCTCCACAAGCGCGGGTTTGGCCGCGGCCAAACCCGCGGCATGTAAATATTAACGCAGTTTCCCATAGGAAACCATGTTAATAAACTAGGCGCGATTTGGCCGTGGCTTTGGCCGCGGAAACCGCGTCGGAACCCGCGGCCATAACCGCGGCCAAATCCGTCGTGTGAACAGGGCCTAACAGATCAAAACTTGAAAATTGTCGAGCAAACGAGGCTTCTATACCTTAAGAATTAAACTATTACTTTTTTAAATGTTGTGCTTAGAACCACCTATTTATGTAAAGTCACAGGGGATGGCAAAGCTGTAGATGTAAATTGTAGATTGGCTAAATGACAATTCATTGTAAAATACTATAACAAGCTGCAAACATTTTCTACACAGAAAATTTAGTTTCTGTGAATTTTTAAATAAATTAAGGGTATGTTCACACAGTTTTCTTGTATAGATTTTTCGATACGTTTTCGATCTCAAACACATATTCAAAAGCACTGCATAAAACGTATTCAACACACCCAAAGTGTGCTGCAGCAGAAACGCACCCTATCGTTTTCAATAGGGTATCTGCTGTGTAAAATGGATCAAGAATTGGCATGTCAATTTTTTGAACGGATCCAAAAGATGCATCAGAAAGACATATGCAAAACACGTATTGTCTAAACGCCGGTGCGTAAATCACACTGCACATTGTTAAATGCGTGTTTGGGTCCATTTACGATCCGAAACACGGATCCAAACACACATCTAAAAAATGCCGTATGAACATACCCTAAGGAAGTGTTCACACGGCTTATTCAAGTCGTAATTGCGGGACAGATTTCGCCCGCAGTTACGGCTTGAATAAGGGGCGGGGCGGAGGCGCAGCGGGGGAGCTGCTCGCCTGCCCCATAGACAATGCATTATTCACGGCGCGTCCTCTATGAGAACTGTGGATTACCGTAATGACTGAGACGGATTGGAGCCGTACTGCAGCGCAAATCCGGCGCGCAGTACGGCTCCAATCCGCGGCCAAATAAGCCGTGTGAACATGGCCTAAGTCTATAGTGAATTAACTGCAAAATCCACAGCAGAGATTTTTCCGCCAGGTGTGGTCCTAACCTTCTGGTGACAGGTGCACTTCAACCCTGAAAGCAACAGAGCCACATCTGTGTCTCATTTATAAAGGATTTCTAAATATGAATACTTAACTCCTCTAGTGAAACATACAATTATGCAAAGTGGGTAGGCTAGTGCAAATAAACCTTGCTGTGTGGTATGTAGGACAAATTATATAATAAATAACATATTCAAAATTTTCTAAATATAAGAAAAATAGTGATCATTCCTGTGTTCTGCTGAACATAATAGATGACACAGAGCATATGCTTCTTGTTTCTATACCCTACTCATAAATTCCTTTTAGTGAAACATTGAACTCACTGGTCTGAGCCACGAGTTATTGAGTTAGTTATTATGATCTATGAATCTGGCCTTAAAAAAGTTACGAAATGCCAAACAACTACGAAGACTAGTTCATGGTTTTGGTGCAGACTTTGCATCCATTTTAGCCACACTTTAATCTCCCTGTCTTCCAAGAGCCATAACTTTTTATTTTTCCATCTAAATAGACATTTGATGGGTTGTTTTCTAGTGAGACAAGATGTACTTTTTAATAGTGTTATTGACCAAAATGGTGTCATTGACCGTACTATCAAATGTGCTGGGAAACCGAAAAAATTCAAAGTGGAGTGAATTTTAAAAATAACGTACTTATGCCATTTTTGTGAGGGTTTTGTTTTTATGGTGTTTGGCATACATAATGTGCTATCTTAATGATTCCGGTGATACCAAATATGGGTTTTCATTATGTTTTAGTACTTATTTTAAAATAAAAAGCATTCTCTATTTCTTAAATTTGCACTTTAGCACTATTTTCTGTGACCAATTGCATTTTAAATTTTTTACTGGCTGAACTGGCTCCTGCCTCATTGGGGTTTTCTGCCTTCCTTTGGATCAACACTTTAGCAAATAAGCTGAACACAATGAACGTCTTGTCTTTTTTCGGCCTTACAAACTATGTAACTGTAGTCTTTATTGGTACTATTTTGGTTTACATGTGGCTTTTTGATCACTTTTTATTCTAATTTTTTGGGGACATGCAATGATCAAAAAAAATGCAATTTATGCGTTTGTCAGGTTTTTTTTCTTCTATGGTGTTTACCATACAAGATAAAGATTATCTGTAACTTTTTTATTTTTAAAATGGAAAAAGGGGAGTGTTTTGAACTTTTAATATTTTTTATTTTATTTTATTTTTGTTTGGAAAACTTTTTTTTTATTATTTTGACATTTGTACTTTTGGTCCCCTTGGGTATTTAATCACTAGAGGGCTCAATGGCCTGTACACCCTTCTACATTATCTAGATGATGAAGAAGGAAGGACCAAGATGGCGGCTCTATTATTTCCTGCCTGTGGATGGAAGTAACAGGAGCGCTAACATGACGACTATGGAACCCTTCATTAGGCTTCCAGCTGTTATGGTAACTCGGCACCCCGCAATCTTGTTGTGGGGGGATGATCAGGGGGTGGATGGCAACTCATTTAGATGCCACCATCAGCTCAGCATCTAAAAGGTTAAACTGCAGGTTTCCGAGTCAACTTTGATCCTTGCTGTTGGCATCATATTGGCATCATATTTTAGCTGTAATTAACAGCCAGCACCTGCCGCCTATGGAGCAGACTCAGCATATAAGCCTGTTCCATAGCTCCTTACTGGCATAATGATGTAACATGTTGGTAAGGGGTTAAGCCCCATCCCCAAAACTCTCATTTTCAGGCAAGGTTTGGATTAACCCTTTAATAACCATTGTGAAGTTGTGTAGCAGAAGCAACCATGGGAACCCTCAAAGATTTGTTAAACTGTTAATTGCATAACTGGTAGTGATAACAGTAGTAATTTTCTGTTTTGCTTCCAATGGGTTCTTATGGAATAACCCATTCCATAAGAACCCGTTCAACAGATATTCCATTGAAAAAAAATCTATTTCTAATCATATTTGCTAGTTGCAAAATATAGGGATTCTACAACAGTGGTAATTTGCTGGTTTGCTGCCAGGGTTCTTCCTTAAGACGCCGTTCAACAGATATTCCATTGAAAAATTCTATTTCTAATCCTATTTGCTAGTTGCAAAAAATAGGGATTCTACAACACTAGTGATTTGTTGTTTTGCTGCCAGGGTTATTCTATAAGCCCCCTTTCAACAGATATTCAATTGAAAAAATTCTAGTTCTGTGATATATAGGTTTATATCATGTAGAGCAGGACTTCTGAGTAAAAGTAGGGTACATTTAAAAAAAAAAAAACGACTCTGGAAGAAAGCTTATTGAGGAGTTTGGCATCACCCAACTTTCCTGGACATTGTATAGCCTAGTGAGATTTCAGAAGAACTGGGAGATGCTGGCAAACTGTATCTGAACCTAAATGATTATACGTCTAATATTACCACCCTATAGTGATAGATACAGTGTGCACAGGCTCGGCAGACTGTATAGTACCTCCATATAGTCACCATATAATGGTGGATATCAGTTTACACAGGCTCTGCAGATGTCTAAGTGATTGCAATGCAGTTACAACTAGGGACACACTGGATACATGACTGGAGTTGTTCTTTTTACTTTTTTTCTGCATCCTGTCTAGACCACCATGGTGACTTCTCCCAGCCATGACTTGTCTCTGCAAAATTTAACACACAAATATCCTAGCATTCAAATTTTTGCAGCACTTCCCTATCGGTGCCCCCCCTCGATACATACTCTACATGGATTGATAGGTGGAGGATTGGAGGATACAGGGTGATAGGTGCAGATGGGGAGGCAGATGGGGTGACAGTTGGAGGGAAGTGATAGGTAGAGGTTTTGGGGAGTTTATGAGGTTATAGGTGGAGGCGAGGAGGCTATGGAGTGAAAGGTGGGGTTTGTACTTTGTGTTGGCACTAGGATGCACAACACAATGGTGGGGGAGGGGTGGGAGAGAAGAGTACAGAGCACAGCTTACAATCTGATGGGGGGTAGAGGACCATCCTCTGGAGATTGTGCTGAGGCTGTGGTCTGTAGCCCTCAGAATCTTATTGGGCAGCTTGAACTCTGTACCCTGAACCCCCAGAAGATCAGCTGCAGTCATGATCTTCAGAGGGTGCAGGGGATGGAGTTTAGTACTGTCATTATTTTTAATGTTTTCATTTTTTTACAGGTTTCCCATTTGGACTATGTCTGACTCATTGGATTATGTCAGACCAGCATTGAATTGATCTCTTTAATAAAATAGTCAATGACGGTTGTTGTCAGGGAGTGTTTATTTAAATAAAGGTGGTTTTTTGTGCGTTTTGTGTCAGTCATGGGTGGTTTCTGTCACATTAGAGGGTCTGCTTCTGACGGTTACTTGGCTCTTCCCTGGGGAAACAGTGACGCGGGGTCAGTGTCGGCCTTGGTGAAAAACAATGCACAATTTTTTTTATTTAAATAAACACTCCCAGACATCAACTCTCGCTAACCATTTTATTGAATAAATAGATCCAAGGTTGATCCAACATAGTCCACCGAATTCAAAAAAGTCCAAATGGGAACCTGTAAATAAACAGAAACATTAGACACATACATAGGCTGGATACCCTATCTAGCATCCAGGAAAGTTGAGTTATTCCCTTATCCCTAACTCGTGGCATCCAGTTTTTCTATCATCTTACCCTACACTCTTAAAAAAAACTTCCCCACAGTGGGTAACACCTCTCTAAATTACCCCTCCCCCACACCACTCTAAATACACTCCCCCACTCTAGCCCCCCTCACCAGTTTTCCATGCACTGCTGGGGAGAGGGGTGGAGCTTGTGGAGAAGGGTGGGGCTTCTCAGCTCCGTCCCCTCTCCAGTAATACACTGCGGTCAATGATGCAACAGCCTCCAGCCTCGGATGCTGTCAGAAAAATGGGAAGATGGTAAGGTAAGCTTGAGCTTGTTGTGCCCCGCCGCTCCATTCACCACTGCCAATCTCTGCAGTCAAGGCCACCAATGTCTGCGAACGCCAAAGCTCCCATAAAGCCGCTCCCCCCACAGTCTCTGCCGCCCATCTTGCGGGGAAAGTGTTCAAATGCAGCAGCAAAGACTGTGAAGGGAGTGAAGTATAAAAAATAAAGATTAAACATTGCCCTGCTGCAACCCTCCCCCCTAGCACTCAGTGGCACTGGGCAGCCTGATGCCACTTGTATTTAAAGAACCTCCTGCAGCCAACTGACCATGGGAGGTTTGCCACCTGTCCTGGGAGTGCGGAAGGGCTCCCCTGTTTGTTTCCCAGAAGAGACTCCCCCGGACGATCCTGGAGGGTTGGCAAGCATGTATATACATATAGCGAAACATATCAAATATACATAACACTATTTATAGGATGATCTCTACACGCCTTACACGGATGACAAAAAGCTACCATATTTTACAGCTCTTGTGGTAAAGGGATGAAACTGAGCTGTGTGGTTTACCCTGCCTACATGCAGTGATTAACACATTTTCCTATATCTGCATGCACATAGGGAAAGCTACCCATAATTGTTTGAGGGCAGAGTAAGCAGGACTCTCACTGTGTCCCGCATGAGTCCTGTCAGAACTTTCTCTGCTTTAAGGATTGAATAACCATTACGGCATTCATGAACTGTTCAGTGTCTGCATAAAGTTTGAAAGGCGTGCACAAATGGCTGTTGGTTGCATGCATGTTTCATTATCTACACAGGAGCTAATAACTTCGTTACAATGAGGGGGTTTGCTCTCAGATTCACCCTGATGCTGCAAGTCTTGCAGAAGGGCTGAAATTAAAGCAACATGAGCTGTGTGCTATAAGCTTGGGATGCATGTGTTTATGTCAGCTAGTTCAATGTCTCAATTTTCGAACAAGGGTGTTACATTACTCAGATGTTTCAAACATGGAAGAACAATAAAGAAATTTCACATGCGTGATTCTGTATGAGTATTAGTTTATTGCACATAGAAAACATCAAAGCTCCCCTTCCATTTTTTCAGAGCATTATATGAAATGAAAGGGGAGCTCTGTTTGGTTGCTATGAGCAACAAAGACAGTCTTCGATCTAGACAGTATTCATGCATGAGGCCCAAAATCTTGGCACTGACACCCCAATTCTAAATAAATATAGAGGAGTGTATAATACGGCAGTATGAATGAAAGTGTTATGTGCCAAACATTTGTGGCGCATAACACTCAAAATTGGCGCTGAGGGTCTTATGCGTCAAACTTTTTATGGCAGTTTCCTACCAAACTTTGGCGCATTAAAATGTGTCATCAGGTGCACATTACACAGTATGGCGAACCCATACATCTATAGAACCAGCAATAGGTGACAAAAAATGGTGAAGGCAAATTAATAGATGTCGCCCTTAATCTGTGAAGTCGAAAATGTGTAAACGAGTATCTATCATATCATTTACATTTTAATCTTCTCAGTTGGTTTAATAATGGCTAGGACAGTGTTCCCCAACTCCAGTCCTCAAGGCACACCAACAGGTCATGTTTTCAGGATCTCCCACAGAATGCACTGACAATAATGATATCACCTGTGCAGAATGCACTGACAATAATGACTTCACCTGTGCAATGCTAAGGAAAGCCAGAAAACATGACCTGTTGGTGTGCCTTGAGGACTAGGGTTGGGAACCTTTGGGCTAGGAAACACTGTAGCTACACTCGTTATTTTAATACATGTTGCTAATATTGAGATCTTGCTCACACACCTACCTTTATTTAGGTTGTTGTCCCATTCTGAGTGGCCCATTCAAATGAAACAGAAAAAATAAAATAAAACTCAATTCTCACAGTTTAAAGCAGACTACAGCCTATAAGATTAATTGGAAAGTCAGGGAGCTAATGGCCTCTGAATAAGACAGCTTTGGGTGCAACTGGTATACTGCAAGTCAAATGAGGTCAACCTTTGACAAAATAAAGTGGATCTGTATGAATTATTAAAACTCTGTTGACCACCTGGTAGCCACAGAGTCGCTGCCAAGGATGGGAGTAATAGTTAGTGACTGAGAGGTCATGTGGAACCTCTAGAGGTGTTGAGCCTGGCAAAATGGAGTGGTCGGTGCTACTTCTTAAATACTTGGCAAGGCACACTGTCAGGAGGCAGTCACCTCTCTGAGGTCTCACAGTAGCACTTAAGAACAGAAGGTTGACAGAAGCTTTAGGCAGAACTCTTGACTCCCAGTAGAGTAACTCATGTTTACTGGCCCTGGTGAAGAACCACTCAAGAACTAGATGTTTAAATCAAGCAACATCACACAGTTATATGGCTACGTAGCTTGTAAGGCTGAAAAAAGATACCTGTTTATCCAGTTCAGTCTATTATCCTACAGTGTTGATCCTTAGTTAGTTCATCATGAAAAATGTTATGGCTTTAAAACTATTCTGAAACCATTGTGCTTACTATGTCACCTGGTGTGTTAAAAACAACTAGCCTTCCATGCCTCTCTATGAAAAGATAAAGACAGCTGTTGTTCACCAATCCTGCTATAATTCTTTAACCCCTTACTGCCTCATTTTTGACCTTCCTGACAGAGCCCCATTTTTTAAATCTGACATGTGTCACTTTATGTGCGAATAACTTTTTGATACTTTTACCTATCCATATGATTCAGAGATTTTTTTTCATGATATATTGTGCTTTAAGTTAGTAAGAAAATTTGGTCCATACAATCCTTGTTTATTTGTGAAAAATATCAAAATGCCAAAATGTCAAAAAATCTAAATGTTAAAAAATGTGCCATTTTCAAAGTTCAAAACTTTCAACGTGTAAGACAGTTATTCTACACAAAATAATTTCTAACTAGTATCTACCATATGTCTACAGTACATTGGCATAATTTTTTACAATTTAGTAGTAATTTTTCACATTTTCAAGTAAATTTACAACATAGATATTTTTTAGGGACCAGTTGAGTTCTGATGTGGCTTTAAGGGGACTGTATGTTAGACACCCTGATAAATGAGGCAATCTAAGAAACTACACCTCTTAAAGTATTCAAAACAGTGTTTATGAATTGTATTAACTCTCTAGGTGTTTCACAGAAATTTAAGCTAAATGGAGGTGAAATTTACAATTTACACTTTTTTTGCAGATTTAAAATTTTATATCTATTCTTCACTGGAATACAATAGATGATAACAGGAAAATGCAACCATTATTGAGTCCCCCAATTCTACTGATTTAGATATATCCCATACGTGGTCCTGTTGTCCTATTTGAATCAATCTCAAGCCCCAGAATAAGAAGAGCACCCACTAGACTTTGGGGTCTCATTTTCATTAAGATTTTCTTTAGGCACCATTTCAGATTTGAGGACACCCTAAGGTGCTAAAACTTTATAAACACCCCTAAAGAGACCCCATATTGGAAACTACACCCCTTAAGGAATGTATCCAGGGGTGTAGTGAGTATATCAATCTCACAGGTGTTTCACAAGTTTTTTTTTTAGCATTAGACTGTGAAAATGTTTTCCAACAATTTGCAATTTTAGCTGAAAATGTTTAATTTTCACTAAGAATCCTGGGACAAAAGCACCACAAAATGTATTGCACAATTTCTTCCAAGTTTAGCAATGCCCTATATGTGGGTGTAAACTGCTGTTTGGGCTCATGGCAGGGCGTACGAGGGTGGGAACACCATTTGACTTTTGGAACGCAGATTTTGGTGTGGCCATGTCACATTTGAAAAGCCCCCAAAGTACCAGAACAGGTGAAACCTTCCAGAAGTCACTACATCTTGACTTCAACACCTCTCAGGGAACTCATCTAGTAGTGGATTGTGCATTTTAAATGCACAGGTGGTCCATAGTTTTTAAGCATTGGGCCATGAAAATGGGGGAAAAAAAAAACACAGTTCCGCCATGGTTTTTTGGACTTCATTTTTACAGAATTCGCCATGTGGTATAAGTGACATGATAGCTTTACTGTGCGGGTTGGTACAATTAGAAAAATATTCATTTGATATAGTTTTTTATGTTTTATTACTTTTACAAGGTACAAGGCACCTGGTCAGTGATTGGTCCATATATGAAGTGAGGTCACTAGAGCTTCCAGACAAATACATATAATAGAAGCTTCCTATGGCAGTGAGAAAAAAGAGGACCACAGCAGCATGGTAACATGTTTTCAAACTATTTCTTAGTGGCTTCATGGCTTCATAAATAAACTTCAAAACTGTGCAGCCATTAACCATCATAGGCGTTAGTGCAGCATTGAGCCACAGGGGATGCAAATAAGTGGGGCTGTACCAAAAGTGAATACATTTACACATCTCTCAATATATTTCAATATGGTTTTGTATCAGCTAAACATATTTAAAGGGATTGTCTAGTTCCTAAAAAAATCTTCTAGGGCCCAAATAAAATAAAAACTCTATTCTTCGCCTTCCTCCGGGTTCCTGGTTACAGCATTGTGTCTATGTGGTGTGCAGTTACCTATTAGATAATTTTTAGAACCTGGACAACCCCTTTAAGAATACCAAGGAATCACACAAATATAAAAATTTAGGCAATAATGTTGAGTAAAGCTGCAGCTTTAGACACATGATACTTTGGCAATGATACATGTTGACAACCATGTTATGCATTGAGCTTGATTAGCCTGTAGTGCCAGAACTGTGAAAACTGTCATCACACTTCCAATGCTTTCCGAGAATATTTTAGGAAGACAGTCAACTTAAATAGACAGTCACGCATGCCATATTTTCACATATAAAGTATGTTATGGGAGAGCAAGACTGGGATCATGTAACAGGAAAATGAAGAAGTTCTGCTCAATAAAAACGAACATTTGATTGATACAGTACTTAAAATGAAAAGCTGGATTGATTGTATTATTAATCCCAGCAAACTTCTCCAAGTCTAATCCAAATTTAATTAAGGTCATGCTAGATATATTTCCCATTATCCAAAGAAATTCTTTATGTAGGTATGTAAAGTCTTTGAATCTGGTAAGGGAAATAAATGGTACAGGAATCATAAAGAAAATTGAAACCAAGGTGACTAATCATCAATTAAAGTCACATGACATTAGCTAATATTAGCTAAAGCTGATGTAGGAGCATCTGGAAAATAACCGTGGCACATTCATCTCAACGTCCGTTAACCAATTTAAAAATAGGGTTTATCTACATACAAAGCTAATTTTGGAAGTACACTGCCTGTGTTATAGCCTCTAACTGCATTCACAATTCTGCAGTCTTCACAACACAAAATCTTCTGGCATCATCTACTCATTCAATTCAAAATTTACTAATGCTGTCTAAAAATTCGACAGCATAAACTTATACAGGCCACTAAAAATCCTCTGGATTTATCACAGTGGCTCAAGTTGTTTTATAAATCTGGTGCATCTTTAGACTAGATTTGTCAAGCTTTTTTAGACCAACTATCTGTTAGCATATGTGTGTTTTTGTGGAGCAGAATTTTGCACTGTAGTCACACCCCTGTGCCAGAAAGCTGTGCCCACATTTGCCTATGGTGTGCATGTCAAAGAGGTCACAAAAGTGGCCAAAGCCCATAATAAATGTGTCTGTGACACACTGCCACATACTGCACTAAAAATGCAGCACTTTTTGGTGTATTTTACAACACTTTTCTGTTGCAACTACAATAGTGGGCCAAGGTTTTTGAAGTCTCATCTTTACAGCAGGGCTGGCACCAGGTGTAGATGGACTCTTTGTTACAGAGTCACAATGGACCACTTTATTCATCAACTCCCATCTATCTAGTAAACTATACACCGCAAATGTTTTTGTCATGTTTATTACTGCAATTTTTTGTGTGTATGTAATTTCTATGTAAAAAAAGTGTGAACCTTTTATTAGAAGAAATTTGGTTGCAATATTTGTTAAGAAAGCCATAACAGTCATAACTGTTTAATTTTAAAATCAACATAGCTGTATAAGATTGTTTTTTCACAAGAATAATTGTTGTTTTTTTAATTGCCATTTTGCTGTATGTCAGTAAACATTTAGGGCAACATGTATGAATGGGGCAGCACCAGTTTTCTGGTGTGCTTTGAGCCGAAAAAAACCTGTTGTAGCCCTGTTTTATAGATGTATGAACATCTTTGCACATTCTGAATGCACCAAAAATGCACCAAAGATATACAATTCAAGGCAAACCACATGCCAGATTTATGAACCCACATGCAACAGTTTTCTACATTTTGGCGCATTATACACATAGAAAAAGTGATTTAGAACTGGCAAATTGGTGTCATGTTCACACATGTCGCCCTTAAATTATATAAATTTTACTATGGATTAAATGCAGAAAAATTTACACTTTTATTTGTGACATTTATTGATCACTGTTTTTACTGTATTGCATGAATTGTTATGAGAAACACCAAATATGTCTGTCATTTAGGGCGACATGTATGATCGGGATTTGCGCCTGTTTTCTGGCGGGGAAAACGGCCCTCAACCCATCGAATTTCCCCCGTCAGACACAGGGATGCGATGTTAGGCGCAGCCTTTGCCTCTTTCGGCTGCGCCTAACATGAAGGGGCGTGTAATGGGCGCGGTGTGAGCATTCTAGGGTGGGACGCGGCTCATTCGAATACCCCGGAGGCAGGTAGGGATCGGGGGTTCGGCAAGGGGTGGGGCGCTTTTGCAGCGCTCGCCAGTTCAACAGGCAGACCTAGTTGAATTTGGGAATTAAATGAGCCGGAGGGGCGAAGTGAAGGGGAGAACGAAAACTTTGGAGAGGAAAATATGGGGGGGAAAAAGATCGCAAAAGAAATCCATTTCGGGCTCAGCCCCCTTTCGGCATGGAGTTTTGTTTCCCAAAAAAAAAAAACCGTTTTTATTAGGTGAAAAAACATTTTCAAAAAAAAACCCAAAACCCTTTCCCGAAAAAAAAAAAAACATAAAAAAAATATAATTTTTCCAAAAAAATCTAAAAACGGGGAAATTTTTCGGGGAATTTTAGGATTTTGGGAAAAATTCCCGGGGGAAATACAGAAATTCAAATTCCGTAACGTTCTCTTTGGGGTCCCCAAAAAACCCAACCCAATCAAAATTTGGGAGCAACAGTGCCCCTTTAAAAAACCTTTTGGGGGAGTATTGACCAATAAAATTAAAAGGGGGGGGAAAAGTTCAAAATACAGAAAAAAAATGCGGGAAAAAAAGAGTTTTTGGGGTTGATTTGGGGGGGGTTTGGGGCAATCCTGGCCAATCAGTTTTAGGGGGGACAGGGACCCATTAAAAACCCTATGGAAAAGGGTATTGACAAATTTCAAATTCAAAGGCGGGACAGTTAAAAAATTTACGGGTTAAAAATGCAAAAAAAAGGTTTGGGGGGTTTGAGCTAGGGGGGGCTTGGCTACCCGGGCCCAATCAGACGCGGGGTATTTTTCCCCCCCATTAAAGTCTTTTGGACAGCGGGGCATAAAATTCTCAGCCCCGGTGAGAAAGGGGAAGTAAGAAAATTAGTAAATAAATCGTTTTTATTAAGTGTAAAACATTCTCTGAAAAAGGGGGACCGGGGGAAAAATGGGGTTTTTGGGGGATATTCAAAAATTGCCGGGAAAAAAACAGTAATTCAAATTTGTAAGGGGCTTCTCATTGGTCGGAAAAACCACCCAACCCAAAATTAGGAGCGACAGTAAAACCTTTTTAAAACCCCTAGGGAAAAAGGATGGGACCAATCCATGAAAAGGCGGGACAGTTAAAAAATTTTCAGAAAAAAAAGCCAGAAAAGAGCTGTTTGGGTTTTGAGCTGGGGGGGCTTGGCTATCTGGGCCCAATCAGAGCAAAAGCTACTTTGCCCCATTGTAGTCTAGGGCCCAGATCGGGAAATAAAAATTTTCGGCTTAGCCCCGTGGGGGAAATGGGTATGATAAAAAAAATAGTTTTTATTAGGTGTCAAATATTATCTGAAAAAGAGCCAAAACCTTCTAAAAAAATAAATCAATCAAACCCTAACAATGCGGTTTGTCGCGGGAGACCCGGCGTACTTCGGGAAATTTTGGGCGGATATGGGAGAATTAAAGTAATTCCAAAATTTGTAAGCTCTTCTCATTGGTTGGCAGAAAAAAAAACCAAACAGATTTGGGGCAACAGTGAAAACCCTTATAAGCTATGGAGAAGTATGGACCCAAACAATTTCAAAAGGGGGACAGTTTTAAAAAACAGTTAAAAGGCGAAAAGAAACTGATTGGTTGAGCCCAGGCGGCAGATATGAATCCACCCAAACATTAAAGTAGTGTGTCTATTTAGGCCTCGTTCACACGGCTTTTTTTCGGACGGATTTGCCGGGGGATTGACGATCGTCCCAAACCGTTTTGGCCAAAACGTCCCCAAAAAGTTCACAGGGCCCATTTTTTAATTTATTTTAATAGGAAAAAAAACGGCTCGTCGTTCAAAACGACGCAAAATTCCGTTCCGGGTTGCCGCCGGGATTTACGGGCGGGAATCCGGAGGAAAAAAACAATTGACATGTCAATTTTTTTCCCGGCGGAATTTACCACCTACAATGATTGTAGATTTGGGGAATCCGTCGGGGAAAATTTAGTTACAAATAGTGCCACATTAGTGGCAAATTTTGCAAATGATTTTTTAACTGATTTCAGAACGTATTTACATCGGAAAACCCTTGTAAATACGTTCTTTAAATTTAAACCGGTTTTTTTTTTTTTTGAACGAAAGGGCCTTTGGGTGGGGGAAGAAAGAAGGGCCCCAATAGAAGGGGGGCCCTAAAAGTTATTATGTTTTTGGGGAAAAATTTTTAGACTGTGAAATTGGGTTTGGGGGGGAAAAGGGGCTCGTCCGCTTAGCCAATCAGCGGGGTGTGAGCAGATCAGAGCGAGCTCTGGTTTTTGATTAGCTAATTGAAAGAGGCGCGGTTTTTTTGGTTTTAATGGGAAAAGCGGGCGAAGCTCCCTTATGGGTTTTTTTTTTAAAGCAATCTATGATAAAACTGTAAATGGCCGTTTTCAAATGATAACACTCATTAAGTTGTACTGATGTGTATTATAAATGATTTAATAATATAGGGGTAACCCAAAATAAAGAAATAAAAATTTAATTAATTAGTTAATTATTATTTCTTTATTTTTTGGTTTGCCAAAGAACAATAAAATGAGTGTAACGAAAATAAAAAAAAAAATTAATTTTATTTCAATTTTTTTTTTATTTCTTTATTTTCCTTAAAAACCCAATTTGAGATGGGGAGGGGGTTTTTCAAAAAATTTGATTCGGTGACTTTGCCGAATTTCCCGGGAAAAAATTTTCTTCGTTCCGAATTACCCCTTGGGAAAGAATTTTTGTTTAAAAAAAAAAGCTATTTCCAGGTGCCCCAGAGCCTGCAGAGTGCTGTTTGAACGTTGTGCCATACCCTTTAAAAATGAGAGAGAGCTTTGGGTTTTGGGCTTTAAAAACAATTTTTGTTTTTTTTAGTTTGAAACCCCACCCTGCTTTCCGCCGGGTCTTTGAAAGCTTCACTATAAAAATTTCCCCGGGGGACCAAAAAAGAGCTGAGGGGGCAGGGGGGCAACTCAGTGGGCCCGAGTGTGGAGGGGGGGAGGTGGGGAGCCACAGAGCATCAGGTCAGGGAGGTTTGGGACAATGACATTCTTTTGGAAAGGGGGGGCAAAAACAAAAAAGGGAAAAATTGGGACAAAGACACAGTGTTGGGGTTGACGGGATCAACAGAAGCGGGCCCTGGGGGTCAGGGCAGTGGCACAAAAGACATTTAGAGGGGGCAAAAAAAAAGGAGTAGGGGCCCCAGGGAAAGGCACAAAAGACACAGTGTGTAGGTCTGGCAGCAGGGCCCCAGCAGCAGAAAGAGGGGCAGGGCAGTGGACAATGACAGAGTGTGTAGGGCACCGGGGAGCAGCCACAGCCGAGCCCTGGGGGTCCCGGGCAGTGGCACAATGACAGAGTGTGTTTGGTCACGGCGGCAGCCCCAGCAGCAGTTTAGGTCAGACAGTGGACAAAGACACCGTGGGGTTTGGTCCGGGGAGCAAAACAGCATGAGGTCAGACAGTGGCACCAAAGACATTTTGGAAGGGGGCAAAACAGTGGGAGGGCCCCAAAGGGGGGAAAAATGAAAAAGAGAGTGGAGGTCACGACAGCCA
>JAODAL010047002.1:0-30362 GCA_025379985.1 Phyllomedusa bahiana | reverse complement strand
GCCCACAACAGTTTTTTTTCAGATTTATATAAAAGGGCAATGCTTTTTGAAAAATTAATTTAAAAATTGTTAAATTGACCAAATTTTCTTTCAATATAGAATTAAACACTGGGAGGGGGGGTAGTGGGTGTAATTTATTAAAAAAGAGAAGATATACAAATGTGAGAATTTATATTTTGCCCTTAATTTGTTACCCCTTATGTCATCTGGTTTTAATAAGTTGCTTGGTTTCCCGTTATTATTACTAGAGATGGGAAAATTGATTCTAACGAAGTGGAATTTTTTTAGAATTTCAGGAAAACTTCGGTTGGGAACGAAGTGAATTTTGGGGTACTTCGGTAAAAAAAGTGTGCTTTGATTGAAAATGGCTTGGAGACATGGCGTTAATGGGGAAAAGAACTTGGAGGAAAAAGGGGCATGCCTGCATGCCCTGTGCGAGTGAACCCAAATCAGAGACGGTGGGTTCTTTTTGGGTCACCGCCTTTAAAAGTCGGGCGCACGCTGGGAGCCATCCACTCTCCGTTCTGATAGGGAGGGCCCCGCTCTCTTATAATAGTGATACTAAAAAAAACCCTTTTTTTAACGCGATTTTTGGGGGGGTAAGCTTGTCCAGAGATTGTTTTCTTTAAAGTTCTTTTTTCTGATTTTCTGGGTATTGGATTGAAGCCCAGGTGCGCCCGTCCCGGCTAAAATTTTTAATGTATTATCACGCACATTGAATATCCAAGGGTGACAAAGCCTTTTCTGTTGTATTCATTTAAAAAAACAGCTTTTTTAAAATAAAAAATTTCCACTTATTTTTGGCTGCTCAATTTTTTTTGCGCTTTTTAAATTCCGGGGGGTTAAATTAAGCGTTGTTTGTGCTGTGGTGACTAAAAGAAACTTTTATTTCACCCCAAAAAATAATTTTTCCTGTAGCATTTTTTTTCACAAGCAAAGGTTAATTTAAAAGTTTTCTCTTGTTGTGTACCTAAAAATCACCCCTTTGTAACCCTAAAAATGGTGTTTTTGCTGTCAATTCTTTGGCAATTTACATCCAGGGGTTTTAAGCATTGTTCTGCTGCTGTGGTCTAAAAGAAACTTTATTTCCCCGCCAAAAAATACTTTTTTCCTGTGATAACCCAAAGCAAAGGTTTAATTTACAAGTTTTCCTCTTGTTGTGTAGGTAAAATACATCCCATTGTAACACGCTACAAAGCTCATTTTTTTGGTTGCTCAATTCTTTTGGTTTTCATCCGGGGTTTAAATTTAAAGGGTTGTTCTGTGCGTGGGACTAAAAGAAACGTTTATTTCCCCAAAAAAAAATACATTTTTCCTCTAGCATTTTAAAACCCAAAGGTTAATTACAAGTTTTTCTCTTGCTGTGTACGTAAAATCACACTGGAAACACCTACAAAGTGCTATTTTTGGTGTCAATTTTTTGCCCAAATTTTCATCCAAGGGTTAATAAGGGATTTTTTTGCAGTTGTACTCAGTAAAAGAAACTTTTTTTTTCACCGCCACAGGAAAAATTTGTAGATAAAAATCCCAAGGTTAAATTTGCCTGTTTGTGTTTTATATTCAGTAAAAAAACAAGAGTTTTTAAAGGCCATACAAGTAATTTTTCCTGCCATTTGTGGAGGCAATTTATCAAGGGGTTTTCCCAAGTTTTTAGTGGGTTATTTTTTGGAGTCAAAACAGGGTTGTATTTATAATACAGTATCTTTATCAAACAGTGTTGTACATTTTGAAAAACGTATTTTTGACAGAGGGTTTGGCAGGCCTTCCCCTATGGCAGAAGCACAAAAATTCCCGGAGCAGGGCCCCGGTCCAGCACAGCAAGCGGACGTCGCCGGGGGGGGGGGGGCACTCGGGTGAGGCCACAACTGCCCCTGTCATCTAGTGGGTGTGTTTTTTCAAACCCAATGGGTTTTGATTGGTTTTTTGGTCATCCACTTCCCCCCAGATGACTCTGACAACCCCAGCCAAAGTCGGGGGAAGAAACACAACCCTTTGTTGGCATGGCCCCGGGGGCGGGGCACGGCCCCTACTGTCCCAAACCGCCTCGTCATCGGTTCCCTCAGCCGAGATCACTATGTGGTCTGGGCTCAGGCCCCTATTAGCGAGGATGAACAATTTTAGGAGGGAAATCAGCGCTATGGCGCGAAGAAAGGGGCCAATATCCCCTGCTTCTTGCAGAGGGGGGCAAGTAAAGATGTTGAAGTGGGGAGGGGGTCATGTTGTGAGGGTCAGCCCTGATCCCAAAGCCGGTGATAGGACGCATGACGATGAAAAAAAATGATGTGATGTAGCCCCCGCACTTGGGAGCCGGGTGAGGCAAGGGCTTCTCAGTCAGGAGAAGAGGGCGTAGTTGGGCGTGGGCACGGTGGCAGCAGGTGCGGGAGTGTGAGGTCGGGAACCAAAAGCGGCCCGGGAAAAAAACCCGTTCGCAGGCCCAAAAAAAAGTAGCGGCCAGGGAAACCAGCGAGGCAGGGGTGGTAGTTTTCATCATGCGGAGCTTTTGGCAGTAAAACCGTACTCGGGTGTGGCATTCTTTGTAAGACATCGGAGGACCCGAATATGGGTAATGTAGAACCCGAGGAAAAAAGGAAGCGTGGCCAGGGAGTAACTTTGGGCCCAAAAAGGCCCCCTGCGTCAACACATGCAGCGTACCTCGGGGGCCTGGGAGAAACTGGCTCAAAAGGGGTGGTCCCCCTGCCCCCGCAGCAAAGCAGCAGCAGCCCCATGGACGCATGCCATTGCACCATCAAGGCTCCCCCCCTCTGCAAAAGGCTTTTTTCTTTGACATCATTCCCGGTCCCAAGTTTTCTCCCGCTATCATGGGGCCAGCAGTCGTTCAGCGAGGGATTGAAAGAGACAACAATATCGTCAACCCTCCTAAGGTGAGAAGTGACCGTCTCCTGTCCACGTTGTTGGTCTCAGTCCCCCCCATTCCAAATGGGGGACTCGCACCCTTAAAAGAATAATGGTTGTGCCCAGCCGAGATGGAGAGTTCCAAAAAAATTTCCCAAAAGGCAGTACCCGACTTCTAAATATTTTCCCCCAAAAGGGGGCCAGTCCTTGAGCTTATCGGTTTGTTCCAAGGTGCACGGCAGCGCAGAGTTGGGGCTGTAACACGGTCAGGGGCCCGTACTGTCTTTTTGCCCCCGGGGGAATTGTTCCCGCCCAGGCAACCAAAAACTTGGGAAAAGGGAAAACCCCCCCTTTTCCTCCCCTTGTAAATGCGGCTCCTGCGCAAGGTCCGCCTCCCTCCTCCCCACCACCCCATATCATCCCCACAAGTATGTTCCATATACCCCAATGTGTAGGGGACAGCAGTCACGCAGTTCTACACCCGGTTCTCGGCGAAAAAGTCCACAGGGGGGGACTGCTCTGCGTCATGCAGGAAAAAAAAATGTTGGCTTTCTCCCGCAACTGCAAAACGGAACCATGGTGACGGACAATGGGAGGAACATGGTGGTCCGCGCTGCACCGAGAGGGATGGTCCATGCGCCCTGCATGGCGCATGTGTTCAATCTGTTGTGAAAAGTTCCTGAAGTCTTCCCACCGATCTTCAGAACATTCAGAACATGGACAGGAAACTGTGCATGCACTTCAACCATTCCAAACATAGGCCAGAACACCCTCTTCGAGTTGCAGCGGCCCCAAAAAAAAATAAAGAAACGGCCTCCCCAACACACTCCTGATAATGCGATGTTTCACCCTTGGATGCTGAAAAATCTGTCTGGGGAGGGGACTGGAGACGTGGCGACTACATCTCGCGGCCACATGATCCGGTGGTGAGCTGAGAATGGAAGAGGAGGAGGTGACATTGTAGCAGAAGTATTTCAGTGACAAGGAAGGAGTGAGCAGGATCAACTGAGAAGGAAGATTGGAGATGAGGAAAGAACGAGGCAGATGACCCGCAAGCCCGTGGTCAGTATACAGTGGAGATGGATGGCAGGCGATGCCCCTCGGAATCACTTTGCAGATGGGCCCGCAGAAAAACAATGCTGATTTGCCTGGCAGTGACAGTCGAATAGTCATCATCTTGCAGAGGGATGACTTCCTGGCTCTCCACACTATATTGGACCCTCCTACTAGCCCAAAAATGGTAGCCTTTTTCCCCAGCTCTGAAGTGTAGGACAAACTCAAATGACTATAGGGAAATCCTCAATAGTCAGTTGGCCGCTGCCTTGATTAGCGGCAATCGTTCCTCCTCTGACAGGTCTGACCGAGGGGGATTCTTCACGCTCACCAGTACTACTGCCACGTCTTGCTGGGGTAGGGTGGGGGTGTAGAAGCAGTACCAGGCTCATCCCCGCCCCCATCACAACCTAAGTCTGGAGTCCACATGATGACAGCTATCTTCACCGCGCCTAGTTTGGAGGCAAATCGCCAGCAGCAGCAGGACCTGGAGCAGTCCCTGAACCAACATGTGGTGGCCTAACATGGAAAGCATCTGCCACCCCCCAGTCTAGAAGAGTATCCACTGGTCTACTGGGCAGCAAACAGAATGTGTGTCCGCAACTTGCCGAGGAGTTTTGCAGTGGCGAAGCTGTCCTGCCCGCCAGTATGTGGGCATCAGAAGCGGTTTTCATGTGCGCAGCCAACGTTAGCCCAGGAGAAACCGCTTGTCCCATTGGAATGTGGATACGACTGACCTATGTCAAGAGAATCCAGGCGTGGAGTCGGCCCAGGATTTTCCCCACACCAATGCCTTAGGCGGTCAGACTGACATCAGCCATGACGCCTCACCCAAACTGTGGAGAAATGAGTCTGGTCAAACTACCTGCCTCAGCCACTCTTCTGATGCGCCACCCGCCTTATGCACACATCTGATGACAGTTACTCCATCTGCCACCAACCATTTCTTTTACCAGGGACGCTATTGCCATCCAACCTCCACACTCTGTTATTTGTGCCACTCTACACCTCATGCTGCTGCTGCTGTTTCTGTGCCGGTGACATCACACTTGGACATTGTGCCACCTGTGCCATACTAAAGTTTTTGCCACCTCCATAATGTCATGTGCCACTGTCTGACCTCATGCTGCTGCTGCCGTGACTCTAACACTGTGATCATTGTGCCACTCAGAGCTTACTCCGATTTTGCACACCTCCAGAATGTCATTTGCCACTGTCCCTGACCTCATGCTGCTGCTGCTGTGACCTCCACACTGGGTCATGTGCCACTCTTGTTGGCCACTCCAAGTTTTGCCACCTCCAGAATGTCATTGTGCCACTGCCTGACCTCTCATTATTAAGCGCCGTGACCCTCCACACTGTGTCATTGTGCCCACTGTCTGACTCATGCTGCTGCCAACCGTCACCTCACTCTCGTCATTGTCCACTCTCTTGGCCTACTCCTGTGTTTTGCCACCTCCAGAATGTCATTGTGCCCCGTCTGACCTCATGCTGCTGCTGTGGCTGGCTGCCGTAACTCCACACTGTGTCATTGTGCCACTCTGTTGCCTTCTCCAGTTTTTAACCACCTCCGAGAATTTCATTAGTGCCACAGTCTTAGCCTCATGCTGCTGCCACCGTCACCGCACAACTCACTGTCATTGTGCCACTCTGGGCCCTACTCCCCTGTTTTTTGGCCACCTCCAGAATATCATTGTGCCACTTTCTGACCTCATGCTGCTGCTGCCTGTCCTCCACACTGTTCATTGTGCCACTCTGTGACCTACCCACCTGTTTTTAGGGCACCTCCAGAATGCCATTGTGCCATAGTCTGACCTCATGCGGCTGCCTGGAGGCTCTGCCCGTACTTTCCACAATGTGTAATTTGCCACTCTGAGGTCCACTTCTGTTTTGTAGCCACCTCAGAATGTCCATTGTGCCACTGTCTGACCCTCTTGCCTGCTGTGGCTGCCACCGTCACCTCCACACTCTGTCAGTAATGGTTGTCAGCTCTCAGCTTGTTTTTTTTCCAGCTTTCCGCTGGCATGACTTTATCAGGCTAACATTCCCTCTTGAGGTTTGTTTGGTCAGTTTTGCCCGTCTTTAAGTGCCCAGGGGAGATTTTATAGTGTAGCAATTCTAAGAGCGGTCGGCAGTTCATCTGCGTGTCAAAACTAAAGACACAACATTGTATGAAGACCAAACCAATCTCCCTCATGCATTTAAAGCATGGCACAACGATATCTACAGCACTCTGCAGCTCTGTGTCAGCCTGGAAATAGCTGTGTATTTTAACGCAGATACGTCCCGAAAGAAATTCGGGACCGAATTTATTTTTGTCGGAAAAGTTCGTGAAGTGACCGAACCGAATTTTGAGAATCTCGTTCTTTCGCCCAGGTCTCTAATTTTTTACATAAAGAGAAGAGGGGAACAAAGGACAACCTGTGTCTAGTACTGTTCAGATCTGAAAGGGTCTAGAAAGGGAGCAATAATTCTGATTTGGTGGCACATGGAGAATTGATATTGTGCTAGGATCTTTTGAATCACTAATGGTCCTATACTTAAGTCAATAGATCCCGACCTGAAAAGAACTGCCATCCACATCAGTCTAATGCTTTTTCGAAGCATCCAATGACATAAGGATACAAGGGTGTATCTATGTTGTTTGCATAATTTATGAGATGGGGGAAAAAAAAAGGGGGTTGGGGGAAAAGAAAAAAATGTTTTAAGGGTGTTATCCCTAGCTTTCCTAGATAGAACAAATCCCACTTGATCCAAATGAATTAAATTACCTATTTTTGTGTTGGTTCTTAGTGCTATTAATTGGCAAATAATTGGTATCTGTAAATAATTGGATAGTGGGTCGATAGGCTATATCATAGAAGGGGCTTACTTGTTAGATATAACAATAAGTATGGGGCTTGTAAGTTAAGTAATGAGGGAAAGGTTGAGAGTATGAAACATAATTAAAGGAAGGTATAGAAAAGTGGATTAGTTAAATCTTCTTTAAAAGTTTTAAAGAAATTTCCCGGTGTAGCAGGTCTGGGCCTGGGCTTTTAAACCTGCTGTATGAGAAGATCGCAAATGGCAGCATTTTCCGGAGAGAAAAGGTAATTCCCAATTGTGACAATTTGTCATTTGAGATTTTTCGAAGAGCATATTTTCACTTGCTTAAGTGAAGTCAAAGATTAACAATTTGGCGATACTAAGTTGAGCGTTGAAGATTAAATATGTTATGGTACGATGCGTGAAACTGAAACAAAGAATTTCTGAGTGCTAGGGACTATTTAATCATTTTGGGATTTAACAAAGGGAACAATAAAAAGGAAGCTCATTGTCCACTAAGAGGCCATGCTAAGAGCATCTTCCGAGTTTGTTACCCCCAGACATAATAGAGTTTTACAGTTTGGTTTGAAATAGAGCACACCTTTTCATCATGTATTTGCCGAAGTTAACTGCTGACTTGTGTTAGTTCACATAGATCCTCATCAGCCTGGGAAGCGTTATGAGGTTGATTCCATAGAAGTAATTTGCCTAGAAGGATTGTATTTGAGGGCTACTCCTTTTTTTAAAGTCTTGTATCCGTGCCTAATGAGGATTCCGCGGACCCGCATTTTCAATGCTTCCCACATAATCTAGACGAGGAATAGTCAGTAGTATGTGTTTTGGTTTAAGTCCATTATGTATGTGGTAATTTCTTGACTCAATGGAGACTTAGAGGAATCCCTACTAAAAGATTCCATGGAAATGTGTGATTGCTTTCTGATAATTGCAATTCACTTTGGGCTGGGGCATGATCAGAGAGTAATCATACTACCTAAAGACAGCTTTGTTTGAAGTAGGCCAGAAGGTTAATGCTGTATAAAGAAAAGTCAATTCTAACTATAGGCATTAAAGTGGGGCATGAATAAAAAGAGTAGTCTTGTGTATATGTCCCAGTTCTAATTCCCATATATTGCATAATAGCAATTTTGCAATAGTCTTTTAATTTTAGTTAATCAGTTCCATGGTAATAGTAGATGTACCCGTGGATGTATAATTCCCACCTCTTGGTCTGGAGATTCGAAATTAAAGTCTTCGCACAAAATAATTTTGCCTTGAGCCTAGGGTCGTTTATTATTGTCTAGTATTTCTTAGGTGACATCAAAAGTGAGTTGCCCTTGATTAGGGGGCAATAATTTGCAATAATAAAAATATTTTTCCTACTTCACATCAAGCAAAAACATATTGTGGCGTTTATCATCTGATTTAACGTCAATAATTAAAGGGGTCAGTTCTTATGAAAAAAATAGTGCGACCCTTTATCCATTTTGGTGTGTTTGATTACTACTGTGGCAAGAACAAATGTACCTATTAGAACCCTACCAATAGTACCAAAACCTCTTGCCATCCGCGCATATAAAGATGACAATTTAAAAGAGGAAAAATCGTTCCCTAAAGAAATAACTTTTATTAAATATAATTTAAAATATCGTGATCCCTATCTCGAAACTCACAAAACACTGTGGGAGTCAAACAACAACCACATGGTGGACCAGAGTGATATTCAAAACCTTGCCCTATAAACCTAACATAACCCCTACCTAACTGAGAGATATACAGATGGATCGCCCCGATAAGGGCTTTCCCGGTCCGCAGCATTTACCCTAGATTTCAAAAACAAACCTGTTATTCCTCATGTCCCGTCGCCAACATGTTTTCAATCATCCATAACATCATCAGGTGACAGGTCTGGAAAGAATTAATGGACCAAGATCTGGGTATATAACAAATAAATGGCTGCACTAATGGCGAGGCAACAAGAATTAAGAGGGTAGATAAATACCTGATGTTAATTACTGATGCAGAGACCAAATAACATGCCGTGATTACATAGCAAAAAAGGAGCTCTACCTTACGTTTTCCATCTGCATAATGCGCCTTGTAAGGTTTGCAATATAAACCACAAGACCACACAGGCTGTTGGGAAGTACAAAAACAGAAACAAAAAGGGGATAAGATAAACAGCCAACCCAAACAAACCCCCCCCCACTAGCATACACCCATATAACTTACTATTGGTTTTCAGAACTGTAAGTCATCTCCCACCCCTGTAAGGGCATGACAGCGTCTGTCTGTTGTGTGTGACGCCGAAAGCTGCGTTGTGCGGAAGATTAAAGGCGCGCTCCACGTCGCCTCCGTGACATACATATTGCGCCATCAACGAGAGAAACTGCGCCAAGAAGCTCCATGAGTTACGGCGCGTGCCGCAGATAAGCATCGCCCGAAATTTATGCAGGACGCAACACCGATGCAGACAAACTGAGCAGGTGATTTTAAAAAACATGCTTGGTTAACAGCTAGTGAAACGACATTTATTGGTAGTAAAAAGAACTGATAATCCGTTCCAATCTCCCATGGGACATTGATAAAGTTAGTTATGATATTTTGCTTCAAATGATCAAGTTAAATCAACAATTTTGTATATACAAGGAAAAGAAAAGAAAAACACTTTCAAAGATAGCTGCTGAAATCCAACTGGTCATTTAACCCGTTGTGGTGTCTTTTGTATTTAGTTAAATGTTCCAGAAGCATTCCTTCTGCAGCAATAATCTGTCCACGTTACCACGTCTTTGAGAGGAGAGACCCGATCAATGCCCCTCCATTGAGGCATTTAGAGTTCCCCCCATGTATTGATGTAAAATGACGTGAGATTGGTGTGTCACGTTTGATGGCGAATACGCCCAAAATGCTCCCCAATCCTACACGCAGCTGTCTTGTGGTTTTGCCTACATACCTCAATCCACATGCACAGGATATCAGATATACCACATTGTGGTTCTACAATTAATGAAATATTTGATCTGATAAGTCTTTGCCCCTGTATCATTGGAAACGTATTTGTCTTTTTTCCCATAAAGTCCACAAAACGTAACAATCCCCACATCCTGAAAAGAACCGTTTGGTCAGTCAGCCACATGTCTTTCTTTGGATTTACAAAGTGGCTACTGTCCATGAACAGTCCCTCAGATTTCTTGCCCTTCTTATATGATATCGAGGGGGCCTCCCCGACACAATCTACGAAATCGGTGTCCATTTTCAACACATGCCAATATTTGTTTAGGGTCTGTCTCACCCCGAGGGCCGCATTGTCCAAAGGTGCCAAAATGCGCGTTACGTCTCTTGATCCTGGCTAGTAAGGATCTTGGTGTCAGCAATTGAACCCGGTCCCTTGTAGTGCATGTGTGAAATGATGTCTTAATATAAATTGAATCTGGATAGCCCTTAGTCAGAAACCGAGATCTCAAAATGTTAGCCCCCCTTCTTGAAATCTTCACAAGAGGAACAATTACGTCGGAGACGCAGATACTGTCCTCGTGGATCCCCCTTCAGGTGTTCGGGTGCAGCCCTCCCACCGCAGTAAAGAATTTGATGGCTGTTGGGTGTTCGGTATATGGTAGATATTTAGCTCCCCCATCCATGACCTCTGCCAATACCGATAAATCAAGGAATGGTAAAAAATCGGAGAAACCAAACGTAAATCTAAGATAAACGTATTGACATTCAGGTTCTGTACAAACGGCAAATTCTTTTTGAGGCCATTCCAGATGATAAAAGATATCGAAATGAATCTAGCCCACAGGGCTATATGGTCGATAGAAAAGGAGTTAGGTGAGTACACCCGAAGACCACGGACGTCAGCACATCCCACCAGCCCATGTTACAGATATGCATAGGCCGGGCACAGGAACTGCCCATGGGCAGTACCCTGTAGCTGTGGTGGAAGACGTCCCCATCAAACAGGAAATAAATTCTTGTGTGGAGGGTTAAAAAAATACAAAAGTTCCCCAACAAACCTGTTGTGAGCCTAAGGTGTACCCCTCTGGAAGAGAGAAAGGAATTCAACAGCCCTGCATCCATCGAGGGGGTATCGACGTATATAGTGCCTCGTATGTCGATGCTTGCTAAAAAGGCACTCTCACCAATCATCAGTCCCTCAATGTGCTTAATAGATCCAAAGTGTCCCCTAACAAAGGAATGGTAAGGTTTCAACAAATGGTGCCAGTAATTAGTCCTAGATAGATACCACAATTTTGACAAAGGTGCCCCTAACCCAAGACAATGGACGTCCACGGGTCAAGGGGAGACACCCCCCTTGTGAAACTGTGGTACCATACATGAAAGTATGTATCTTGTTTTTAAAAGATGATAAATGGCCGTGTCAAAAATGGGTTTCCTGATACATATTATATTTTTGTTCTTGTTTGTGCATATTATATACAGTGGGGGAAAAAGTATTTAGTCAGCTACCAATTGTGCAAGTTCTCCCACTTAAAAAGATGAGAGGGACCAGTATTGACATCATAGGTAGACCTCAACTATGAGAGACCAAAATTATAAACAAATCCAAAAATCCACATTGTTTGATTTGGAAAAATTATTTTGCAAATTAATGGTGGAAAATAAGTATTTTGGTTCAATACAAAAGTTGCACTCAATACTTTGTTATAATCCTTTTTTGGCAATAACAGAGGTCATACATTTTCTGTAATTCCAAGACATGTACTGGCCTTAAGAAGGGGACACGTCTGGTACTGCAGGATCTGATCCCCGGCAGCGTAGTGTTTACTGATAGTAACCTTTGTTACGTTTGCGTCCCAGCTCTCTGCAGGTCATTCACTAGGTCCCCCCATGGCGGTTCATGGGATTTTGCTCATCTTTCTTGTGAACATTTTGAACCCCACAGGTGAGATCATGCGTGGAGATTAATCGGTGGTCTTGTATGTCTTTCCAATTTCTAATTATTGCTCCCACAGTTGATTTCATCACACCAAGCCTGATTGCCTATTGCAAGATTCAGTCTTCCTCCCAGCCTGGTTCAAGGCCTACAGTTTTGTTCATGTGTCCTTCTGACAGCTCTTTGGTCTTCACCCTAGATGAGTTTGGAGTGGTGAATGTTTGAGTTGTCTACTAATACTGATAACAAGTTCAAACAGGTGGCCATTACTACAGGTAATGATTGCATGACAGAGGACCCACTTAAATGAAAAGTTACAGGTCTGTAGAGCCAAAAATCTTGCTTGTTAGTAGGAGACAAAATACTTATTTACCACGATAACTTTGCAAATAAATTCTTTCCAAATCAACAATTTGATTTTTGGGATTTGTTTTCGCTGTTTTGTCTCTCATATTTTAGGTCTAACCTATGAGAATCAATTACAGGCCTCTCTCATCTTTTTAAGTGGGAGACTTGCACAATTGGTGGCTGACTAAATATTATTTCCCCAGCTGTAAATTCTGTGACCTTCTCTCTGAATTTGAATCCCTTAACATTAAGGAGAGCTACATGTAAGTTTATTCCATAGGAGAAATAAGAAGCAAAATACCATTGAAAACCACCATAGAGCACCCCCTCGAGCCAGACACAAAGCAACATATTTCACAATAAAATTCAACATTATTAATGCACAGCATACAAAAAAAGCCTAACCATAACTGAAAAGGCCATTGGAAAGACCTAAAAGATGCAGCATAACTAGCTGCTGGAGACATGCAAAAAAACCTCGTCATTGTACCTACTTGGGAGAAGTGTGAGCACAAGAAAGAGAAAAGATAGATAATTTAGTAAATTATAATTATCACTCTAACTAAGCTAGAAGTTGACAAATAGTTTTCAGCTATCAAAAAATGGGTGGACAGAAAGGCATAGCATTCATTGGGCCTATGAAATTAATTACTTTGTGTATTGAAACTGGTTGTGCTGAAAGAGAATCCAGGTCGGGTAAGGATGGCGATGGAAGTTGGAGCACTTAGAGAAAATTTGGTTGAACAGCTGGCGACTTGAAAGAGATTGTTCTATCATCAGCACAGATGTGAGGGACAAACAGATATCCCCAGCGGTAGATAGATGTGGTTTGCTTGTAAGACTGATAAAAGCAGCTTAATTTCTGTTGTCAAGGGCAATGTTCTTCTGGATAGGTTCGGGAAGAGTGAGACTTTAACTCCCTCAAAGAGAATAATCGGCTTCGATCTTGCTTTTTTCATTATTTCTTCTTTAATTGCGAAATAGTGGATGCAACATATCATGTCACGTGGTCTGGAAGGATCTTGGCTCTGCGGCCGCAGTGCCCTATGAGCTCTGTCTATTTTGATATGTGTGTCGTCCTGCCTTCCCAGTAAGGAGTTAAACAATTTAGTCAGCGATTTTACCAAGTCCTGTATTTTTATGGTCTCCGGGAGACCTCACACTCTAATGTTGTTCCTCCTGTTGCGGTTTTCGAGATCATCTAGCTGTTCAGTAAGGCTTTGTTGGGAGGCTTGTTGGTTTGCAATGGAGATTTGCATATTAGCGATGGTACGTTGAACACTAGCTTTTTAAATCATCTCTCTCGAACAACAACAAAACGAGAAGAAAAAAAAAAAATAGAAAAAAAAAAAGAAAAAAAAAAATGAAAAAAAAAGAAAAAAAAAACAAAAAAGAGAGAAAAAGAAAAGAAAATTAAAAAAGAAACAAAAAAAAAAAAAAAAAAAAAGGTAAAAACATAAAAAAAAATAATAAAAAAAAAAACAAAAAAAAAAAAAACAAATACATAAAACAAAAACAACACCATATAAAAAAAAAATACCACACACAAAAAACACTACCACCTTACCCACCCTCACCCCTCCCCCCGCACTCACCCGCCCCCCCCCCCCTCCGCATCTCAATCACTCTCCCCCCTCCTTCATGCCTTCCCCCCACCCCCACCTCACCCCTCGCTTCCCTCCCTCCCCCCCGCCACACCCCACCCGCCGCTCCCCTTCCGCCCTCCTCCCACACTCCTCCCCCCCTCCTTACCCCACCTCCCAACCGAACCCCCCCCCACCCTCACCCAACCAACCCACCCCTCATCCAACCACCCCCCGCCCCCCCCCCCCTCCGCCCCCCTGCTGCCTTGCCCTACCCACACTCCGACAAACCCGCGTCCTCACCTCGACCCTCCTACCGCCCTCCTCCTCCCCCCACCCCCCACTCCGCGCCTGCATATCCCCCAGCCCCACCCTCTCCCCCCCCAGCCCCCTACCCCCCTACCCCCCCACTCTCCCCCCCCCCCTCGCCTCCCCCAACCCCCATCCATGCCCCCTCGACCCCCCCCCCCGCCCCCTCCCTCCACCCGCGCACCCCCCCCCCACCCCCACCACCTTCCCCCCCCTTCTCCCCCCCCCACACCCGCCCCCCCCTCCCACCCAACCACCCCCCCCCCCTCCCCCCACTACCCCGCCCACCCCCCCCCCTTCACCGCGCCCCCCCCCCCCCCGCACCCCCCACCCCTTCCCGTCCTCTCTCTCCACCCCCCCCCCCTCTCCCCCCCGCCCTCGACACCCGCCCCCCTACCCTCCTCCCGACCCCCTACCCCACTCTCCTCACCCCTCCCCCCCCCACTCCCTCAACCCACACTTCCACTCGCCGCCCCCCCCCCCCCACCCCCCCCTCCCCCCATCCCCCCATCTCCTCCACCTCCTCCCACCTCCCCACCCCCCCCCCCCCCCCACCCCCCCCCCCTCGCCCACCCCTTAACCCCCCCACCACCACCCGCCCCCCCGCCATCCCCCCCCCTCCTCACCCCCCGAACCCCCCCCCCTACCCCCCCTCCCCCTCCCCCCCTCCCCCCACCCACCCCTCCCCCCCCCACCTCCTGCCGCACCCCGCCCCCATTCCCCCCCCTCACACGCGCCCCACTCCTCGACTCCCCCCCACCCCCGACCTCCCCCTCCCCCTCCGTCCCCCCCCCTACTCCGGCGCATTACCCCCGCGACCCCTCCTCCCGAGCCCCCCCCCCCCACCCCATCCCTCCACCCCCACTCCCCCCTGCCCCCACCCGTCCCCTTTGACCCCCGTCCGCCCCCCACCCTCTCTCCCTACCCCCCCCGCTACCCCCCCCCCACCACCCCCACTCCCACCCCCCCACACCCCCCCCCCGCCCCGCTGCCCCCGCTACCCCCCCCTCAATACTCACCCATTCCCAACCCCCACCCCCGTCACCCGCCATTCCCCACCCGTCCCCAGCCCACCCTCCTCTCCCACCGCCCCCCCTGCCTCCCTCCCTCTCCCCCAGCCTCCCGGCCCCCCCCCCACCCCCCCCCCCCCCCTCTCTCTTCCCTCCACACCCTCCTCTCCCCTCTCCCTACCCTCCCACACCCAGGCCCCTACCGCCATCGCCCCCCCCTCCTCCCTCAACCTCCCTCACCTCCCCACCCACTCCCCCCCCTCCCTCCCCCCCCCCCTCCTCCCCCCCCCCGACCCCCCCCCCCATCTTCCCCTATCAAGCCCCTCCCCCCCGCCGCCCCCCCCGCAAAACCCTACTCCCCACCCCACACGCCTACCACCACCCCCCCAACTCCCCCCTCCCCCTTCCCCCCTCCCCTCCCCTTTCCCCGGCACATCCCCCCCCCCCCAGCCAGTCCACTGCCCCGCACTCCCCCACACCATCCCCTTCCGCACCCCCCCCCCGCCCCCCCAGCCCCCCCTGCCCTCCACCACCCAGCCCTCCCACCCCCCCTCTCCCCCCAACCGCTCCCACAAGCCCCCCCCCCCCCACCTTCCCCCCCCCCCCATACTTACCCCCCTCCCCCCCCCCCCGCGAACTCCCTCCCACCGCCCGCCACACCCCACCCCCCCCCCCCCTCCCCCCCTCTCTCCCCTCCCCCCCCCCCCACTCCTCCCCACCCAATGCCACACCCCACCGCTCACCCTGCACCCTACCTCCCCTCCCCCCACCCTCCCCCCTCCCCCCCGCCCAGCAACCCCCTCCCTCCGCCCCCCAGCACACCCCTTCCTCCCCCGCCCCTTCTCCCCCTCCAACCGCTTCCCCCCCCCCCCCTCCCTCCCCCCCCACCTCCTCCCCCCACTTGCCTCCCCGCCCCCCCCCTCCTACCCCCCCCCCCCCCCCCCGCCCCCTCGCCCCCTCCCCCCCCCCCGCCCTCCCCCCCCCCCCCCCTCCTCCCCCCCCCACCCTACCACACCACTCCCGTCCCCCCCCCTCCCCCCCCTTTCCCCCCCCCCTCCCACCCAACCCCGACCCCCCCCCCCATCCTCCACCCCCCCACCCCCCCCCCCCCCCCCCCCCCCCCCCTTACCCTCCCCCTACCCCCCCCCCCCGACCCCCCGCTACACCACCCATTCCACCGATCCTGCCCTACCCCCCCTCCTCAACCACCCTCCTGCCCACTGCTCCCCCCCCACCCCCACCGCCCTCCCCACCCTTCCCCCTTATCCCCCCCCCTCCCCCCCGCACACCCCACCCCGCCTCCCCCACCTCCAACCAACCCCCTCCCTCGCACCACCTCCCCCCCTCACCCACCCCACTGCCTCCTCCCCCCCCAACCAACCCCCCACCCTTCCCGTCCCCCCCCCCCCCCCCCCCCTCCCCCCCCCCCACCGCGCCACACCCCCCTCCCCCCCCTCTCCCCCCCGTTCCCCCCCTCCACCCCCCCCCCCTTCCTCCCTCCCCTATCTACCCCCCCCACACCGCCCCCCTCCCCCCACCCCCCCACCACTCATCCTCCCATCCCCCCCTTCCGACCCCTCTCTCTCAACAAACCCCCCTCAACATAACCCCGACCCAACTGTCTAATGAATGCAAATCTCCTTTGCCAACCCACCCAAGCCATCCACTCCCAACAAAGAGCCTTACTGAACCGCTAGATGAAACTCGGAAAAACGCCAACAGGAGGAACCACATTAGATTTGAGGTCGTGCCCGGGAGACCATAGAATAAATAAACAGTGCTTTTGAAAATCGCTGTACTAAATTGTTAAAACTCCATTCCTGGGAAGCAGGACGGACACACATATCAAAATAGACAGGAGCTCAAAGGGCACTGCGGGCCGCATGAAGCCAAGAATCCTATCCGCGACCACGTTGACATGATATGTTGCATCCACTTATTTCTCAATTAAAGAAGAACTAATGAAAAAAGCATGAATCGAAAGCCGATTATTCTCTTTGAGTGAGTTAAGTCTCACTCTTTTCCCGAACCTATCCAGAAGAACATTGCCCTTGACCAACATAAATTAAGTGCTTTTATCAGTCTTACAAGCAAACCACATTCTATCTACCGCGTGGATATCTGTTTTGTGCCCTCACGATCTGCGATTGATAGAACAATTCTCTTTTCAAGTAGCCAGTCTGTTCAACCAAATTTTTCACTAAGTTCGTTCCAACTTTCCATCGCCATCCTTACCCGACCTGGATTCTCTTTCAGCACAACCAGTTTCAATACACATAGTAATTAATTTCATAGGCCCAATGAAAATGCTATGCCATTTTCTGTCCACGCTCCATTTTTTTGAATAGCTGAGAAACTATTTGTCAACTTCTAGCTTAGTTAAGTGAATAATTATAATTTACTAAATTATCTATCTTTCTTCTCTTTCTTGTGCTCACACTTCTCCAAGTAGGTACAATGACAAGGTTTTTTGTGTTGTGGCATGTCTCCAGCAGCGTAGTTTATGCTTGCATCTTTTTAGGTCTTTCCAATGGCCTTTTACAGTTATGGTTAGGCTTTTTTTTTTGTATTCTGTGGCATTAATAATGGTTTAATATTTAATGTAAAAAGTGTTGCTTTGTGTCTGGCTCGGGGGGTTCTCTAATGGTGGATTTTTCAATGTATTTTTGGCTTCTTTTATATCTCCCTATGTATAACTTACATGTATTCTCCCTTAATGTTAAGGGATTCACTTTCCAGAGAGAAGGTCACAGAATTTACAGTGGGGAAAATAATATTTAGTCAGACCAACCAATTGTGCAAGTTCTCCTCCCACTAAAAAGATGAGAGAGGCCTTAATTGTGATATCATAGGTAGAAACCACACTAAGAGACAAAAAAGTGAAAAAACAAAATCCCAAAATCAACATTGTCTGATATGGAAAGAATTTATTTGCAAAGTTATGGTGTAAAATAAGTAATTTGGTTCACCCTACAAACAAGCAAGATTTTTGGCCTCTCCACAGACCTGTAACTTCATTCTTTAACAGAGGTCTCCTGTCCTGCACTCATTACCTGAAAGAATGCAACCTTTTTGAACTTGGTTTCAGTATCATAGGACAACCTCTAATACAATCACACTGCCCAAACTCATCTAGGGTGAAGACAAAATAGCTGTCGAAGGCCACCAAAACAAAACTGGAGCCTTGAACCAGCTGGGGGAGGAAGAACTGAATCTGCAATAGGCAATCATTCTTGGTGTGATGAAAATCAACTGTGGTAGCAATAATTATAAAATTGAAAGACATACAAGAACCACGCGATATATCACCCAACGCAAGATCTCTAACTCTGTTGGGGTCAAATTGTTCACAAAGAAATGAGCAAAAATCCCAGAACCGACATGGGGGGAACTATGAATGACCTGGCTGCAGAGAGCTGGGACTCCAACGTAAACAAATGTTACAATCAGGTAAACACTAGCCTACGCTGCCCAGGGACTCCAGATCCTGCAGTGCCAGACGTGTCCCCTTCTAGAGCCATAACGATGTCTTTTGACTTTACAGAAAATGTAAGACCTCTGTTAGTGGCCAAAAAAGGATATATAACAAAGTTATTGAGATGAACTTTTGTTATTGACCAAATACTTATATTTCGCACCATAATTTTGCAAATAAATTCTTGACCAAATCAAACACAATGTGATTTTTCTGGATTTGTTTTAATAATTTTGTCTCTCATAGTTGAGGTCTACCTTATGATGGTCAATTACAGGTCCCCTCTCATCTTTTAAGTGGTAGAACTTGCACAAATGGTAGCTGACTAAATACTTTTTCCCCCACAGTAAATAATATGCACAAACCAAGAAAAAAAATATAATATGGTATCCAGGAAACCCATCTTTTTTACCGCCATTTATCATCTTTTACAAAACAGAAACATACTTTCCTGTATGGTTACCGACAGTTTCACTAAGGGGTTGTCTCCTTGGGGGACGTCCCATTGTCTCTGGATATGGGCCCTTTGTCAAGACATTGTGGTATCTATCTAGAAACCACATTTTTACAAAAACCCCTGGCACCATTTGTTGAAAAACCTTACCATCCTTTGTTAGGGACACTATTGATCTATTAAGATGCACATGAGGACTATATTGGTGAGAGGTCCTTTTTATAGCAAGCATTCGACATAGAGGCCCCATAAACCGTCGATAGCCAATCCCACTCGATTGGGATCAGGTCTGTTGAATTCATCTCTCATTCCATAAGGGGTACAGCCTTAGGGCTCACAACAGTTTGTTGGGGAACTTTGTATGTTAACCCTCGACAAGGAATATTTCCTGTTTTGAATGGGGACGTCTTCCACCAGCTCAGGGTACTGCTGGGCAGGCGTTCCTTGTGCCCCGGCCTAGTGCAAATCTGTACCTGGCTGGTGGGAGAACGTCCGTTGGTCCTTCGTTGACTCGAGTCCACTCACTCCTTCTCTGACATATAGCCCTGTGGGCTAGATTCATGTACGGGATATCTTTAATATCATCTGGAAATGGCTCACAAGAAGAATTTTGCCCCAGTTTTTGTACAAGGAACCTGAATGGTCCACAATACGTTTAATCTTAGATTGTACGTTTGAGAGATTTTCCTCCGGAATATTTACCATTCCTTGATATCGGTTATTTGGCAGATGGTCAGGATGGGGAGCTAATAACTACCATTCTAACGTAACACACCACAGCCACAAATTCTTTACTGGACCAGGGTGGGAGAGCTGTGCCACCCCGACACCGCCTGAAAAGGGGATCCCACGAGGACAGTACTGCGTCTCAGACGTAATTGTTCCTCTCGTCCTTTGGAAGGGATTTCAAGAAGGTGGGGCTAACTTTTTGAGATCTCGGTTTCTGAGCTAAGTGGCTATCCTATCATATATTAAGACAATCAAGATCAACAGCACTGACAAGGGACCGCGTGTTCAAATTGCTGACACCAAGAATCCCATTACTAGCCAGATCAAGAGACGTAAACCGAGCATTATTGTCACCTTTGACAATTGCGGCCCCCTCGGGTTGAGACAGACCCTAAACAAATATTGGGATGTAGTTGAAAAATGGACCCCGATTTCGTGATTGTGTCGGGAGGGATGGCCCCCACGAAATCATATAGAAGGGGCACGAAATCTGAGGGAGCATGTCATGAAGGGACATTAGCTCCACTTTGTAAATCCAAATAATAGACATGTGCTGACTAAGACCAAGGCACGTTCTTGTCAGATGTGGGGATTGATCGTGTTTTGATACTTCTATATGGAAAAGACAAATAACGTCTCGCAATGGATTACAGGTTCAAAGACTTTATCAGATCAAAATATTTCATTAATATGAAGACCACACATGTGGTATAATCCTGATAAGACTTTGCGATGTGGATTGAGTGTATGTAGGGCACAAAACCACAAACAGCTGCTACGTCGGATTGGGGATGCATTTTGGGCGATATTCGCCATCATCGAGACACACCAATCCTCACTCATATACACTCAATACAAGGGGGGAACTCTAAATGCCGTCAACTGGAGGGGCAATTGAACGTGGGTCTCTCCCTCCCCCCCCCACCCCCCTCAAAGAACTGGAAAACTTAGGACAGATTATTTGCTGCAGAGAAGGAATGCTTCTGGCCATTTACCCTAAATACAAAAGCAAGACCAAGACGGTAATCGATGACCATTGGATTTCATGCAGCTGATCTTTAAAGTGTTTCTTTCTTTTTACATGTTTCCTTGTAGATACAGACATTGTTGAAATTAACTTGATCATTTGAGCCACAATATCATACAACTAACTTTATCAATGTCCCTTGGGAGATTTGTAACTATTATCAGTTCTTTTCCTACAATAAATGTCGTTTTCACAGCTGTGTAACCCAGCATGATTTTTTAAAATCACCTGCTCAGTTTGTCTGGGGGCCTCGGTGTTGCGTCCTGCATAACATTTCGGCGCCCATGCTTATACTGCGCACGCGCCTTAACCTATGGGCGCTTTCTTGGGCGCAGTTCTCTTGTTGCTGCGCAACTATGTGATGCACGGAGGCGCCGTGACGCGCCTGTTAATCTTGCGCCGCACACCGCCAGCTTTCGGCGACTCCACACACAGCCGACGCTGTCATGCGCCTTACAGGGTGGGAGATGACTACTAGTTCTAAACTCAATAGTAAGTTTATATTGGTGTATGCTTTGTGGTGGGGGTGGTTTTTGTTTGGGTTGGCTGATTTGATCTTATCCCCTTTTTTGTTTCTGTTTTTGTACATCCCACAGCCTGGTGGTCTTGCTGGTTTAAAGTTGCATAACCTACAAGGCGCATTATGGCCTAATTGCAGATGAACGTAAGGTAGAGTCCTTTTTTTTTGCTATGTAAACTACAGCATATTCATGTTGTTCTCTGCATCAGTAATTTCCATCAGTATTATTCTACTATCCCCTAAATTCTTGTGCCTCGCATTATTGCAGCCTAATTATTTGTTACTAAAACCCAGATACTTGGGTCCAATTATATCTTTCCATACTGTGTCTCCCTGATTAGAGTCCATGGATGAATGAAACATGTTGGGGGACGGGACCATGAGGAATAACAGGGTGTTTTGAAGTTAGGGTATGGCTGCGGAAAGGAAACCCCTTGATCGAGGGGCGATCATCCTTTAATATCCTCAGTTAGGTAGGGTGTTATGTTAGGTTCTAGGGCCAGTTTTGTATATCACCTGCTGTGGTCCCACCCATGTGGTTGTGTGTTTTTGCCTCCCACAGTGTTTTGATGAGTTATTCCTTCGAGATAGATCACGATATATTAATTAATATTTTAATAAAAGTTGATTTTGTTTAGACACGATATTATCCTCTTTAAATTGCCCTTCTATAAATGCAGGTCAAGAGGTTTGTAACTGATTGGTATGTGATCAACTAGGTACATTTTGTATTCTTTGGCCGTACAGTGTAGTAATCCAACCCACAAAATGGAAGGGTCGCACGTATTTTTTTCATAAGAACTGAACCCTTTAATTATTGGAACGTTAAATCAGAATGAAACGGTGCACAATATGGTTTTTGGGACTTGATGTTAAATAGGGAAAAATAAATTTTAATATAGTCAAATATTGCCACCTAATCAAGGGCAGGGTTCTCACTTTGATGTCAAAAAACTAGACAATCAAAACGCCTAGGACTCAAGGCAAAAATAATATTGTCGACAGAAGACTCTTTAAGTTCGGATCACCAGCCAGAGGTTGATACAACCGTCGGGTACATCCAACTATCCCATTGTGAACAGAGTTAATAAAGAATTAAAAGACTATTGTCATAACATGCTATTATGCAATATATGGTTAATTAAACTGTAACGCATATACACAATACTCACTCTTCTATTCATTGCCCACATTCAAGCCCTATAAGTAGAATCTGACTTTACTTTAAACAGCATAAACCTTCTCCTACCGCACACGAAATCTGTCTATAGGTAGTATATTACTCTCGGTGATCATGCCCCACCCAAAGTAAATGCAATTATCAGAAAAGCAATACACACATTTCTCACAATTGAATCTTTTAGTGAGGGATTCCTTAAGTCTCCCGTCTGAGTCAAAGAAATTACCCACACAATAATGGACTTAAACCCAAACACATACTACTGACAATTCCCCTTTACCACGTCTCGTCTCAGATTAAGTGGGAAAGCCATTGAAATGCTGGATCCGCGGAATCCTCATTAAGCACGATCAAGAAACTTTAAAAAAGGAGTTGCCCACAAACTACTATCCCTTCTAGCCAAATTACCTCTGCAGGAAACGAACTTCATAAAGCTTCCCTGGCTTGATGAGGATCTATGTGAACTCACAACAATCAGGCATTATCTTCGGCAAATACATAGAATGAAAAGGTGGCACATTTCAAACAAAAACTGTACAAACTCTAATTAAGGTCTGGGGTAAACAAACTCGGAAAAGCTTGCATAGCACTTAGAGACAGAAAGAGCTTCCTTTTTATTTCCTTTGTTAAAATTCCCAAAATTATTAAATAGTTCCATAGTCACTCCAGAAATTTTTGATCAGTATCAAACGTATCTTACCTAACCTATATAATCTTCAACCCAATCCTTATGTATCGCCAAATTGTGTTAATCTTTGACGTTCACTTAAGCAAGAGAATCTGGCTCTTCGTGGTCGAAAAATCCTCAATGACAAATTTCACAATTAATTTACCTTTCGTCTCCGGAAATGCTGCAGTTAGCGATCTTCTCAGTACCAGCAGGTTAGAAGCCGCAGGCCCGAGACGGTTTCTTACACCCGAAATTCTTTAAAACTTTTAAAGAAGATTTAAACTAATCCACTTCTATACAGTCCTTTATTATGTTCATACACTCAAACCTTTTCCTCCATTACTTCTTACAATCCCAAATTATTGTTATCATCAAACCAAGTAAAGCCCCTTCTATGCTCTAGCACTATCGACCCTCATATATCCCTATTAAATACAGATACCAAATTATTCCAAATTAATAGCACTAAAACCAACACAATACTATGATAATTTAATTGTCATTTGGATCACATGTTTTGTTTTCTATCTAGGAAAGTCTATGGATAACACCCTTAAAACATTTTGCTAATCATAAATTATTGCCAAACAACTAGATACACCCTGTATCCTTTGTCATATTGGATTCTGAAAAGCAATTAGACAGAGTGGACTGGCAGTTTTATCTTCAGCTTCTATTGAACATAATGTATAGGACCATTAGTGATTTCAAAAATCCTTAGCACAATATCAATCTTCCATGTGCCCCAAAACAGAACTTATGGTTCCCTTTCTAGACCCTTTCAGATCTGCAACAGTACTAGACAAGGATGTCCTTTGTCCCCCTCTCCTTTATGTAAAAATTAGAGATGGCTAATTTCTCAAAAAATTCGGTTCGGGTGTCCACATCACTCGAATTTATCCGACAAAAATAAATTCGGCTCCCGAATTCACTTCGGGACGTATCGCGTTAAAAAACAGCTATTTCCAGGCTGCAACAGAGCCAGCATAGTGCTGTAGAACGTTGTGCCATGCTTAAAAATGCAGAGGGAGCTTGTTTGGTCTTCATACAATGTTTTGTTTTAGTAGTGGACCCCAACGCTATGACTGCCGGCCCCCTCCCGCTCTTAGAATTGCCTTCACTATAGAAATTCCCTGGGCACTTAAGGAGGGCAAAACTGGACCAACAAACTCAAGCGGGAACTGTTAGCCTGATAAAGTCATGCCAGCGAAAGCTGGGAAAAAAACAAGCAGAGAGCTCAGTTGACAACATTAATGACAGAGGTGGAGGTGACGGCGGCAGCCACGAGGGGCAGCAGAGGTCAGACAGTGGCACAATGAACTTCTGGAGGTGCAAAACAGGAGTAGACCAACAGAAGTGGCACAAAGACACATTGTGGAGTTACGGGCGAAGCATCCTCACAGCAAGCATGAAGGTCAGACAATGGCACAATGACATTCTGGAGGTGCCAAAAAACAGGGGTGAGTAGGTCACAGATTGGCACAAGATACCAACAGTGTGGAAGGTCACGGCAGCAGCAGCATGAGGTCAGGACAGTGCACAATGATATTCTGGAGTTGGCAAAAACAGTAGTAGGCCACATAGTGGCAACAATGACAAGAGTGTAGGCGGTGACTGGTGCAGCAGCATGAGGTCCAGACAGTGGCACATGACAATCAGGAGTGGTAAAAACTGGAGAATGCAAACAGATGTGTCACAATGACAGCAGTGTGGAGGTTTACGCAGCAGCCACAGCAGCACAGCATGAGGTCAGACAGGGGCACAATGGACAATTTCTGGAGGTGTCAAAAACAGAGTAGTGACCAGATAGTGGCACATGACAGAGAGTGGAGGTGGACGGTGGCAGCAGCATGAGGAGTCAGAGAACAGTGGCAACAATGACACAGTGTGGAGGTCACGGCCAAGGCAGCCATCATGAGGGTCCGACAGTGGCACAATGGAACATTCTGGAGTGGCATAAACTTGGAGTGAGGCCACAGAGTGCACAAATGACACAGTGTGGAGGTCACAGCAGCAGCAGCAGCATGAGGTTCAGACAGTGGCACCAATGACAATTCTGGAGGTGGCAAAAACATGAGTAAAAAGCACAGAGTGGTCACAATTGACATACAGTGTTGAGGTCACGTGCAGCAGAGCAGCATGAGTCAGACAGTGGCACAATGACATTCTGGAGGTGCAAAACTTTAGTATGGCACCGGAGTGGCCACAAAGTCAACAGTGTGGGATGTCACGAGCACCATAAAACAGCAGCAGGCATCATGAGGTAGTAAGAGTGGGCACAATAACAGAGTGTGGAGGTTGGATGGCAATAGCAGTCCCTGGTAAAGATGGTTTGGTGGCAGATGGAGAAACTGTCCATCAGATGTGTGCATCAGGCGTGTTGGCGGCATCATAAAGTGTGGCTGAGGCAGGTAGTTTTGAACCCGACTCATTTCTCACGATTTGGGTGAGGGCGTCACAGGCAGATGTAGTCTGACTCCTATTCATTGTGTGTGTGGAAAATCCTGGCCGAGGCTCCACAGCCTGATTCATCTTGACAAAGGTCATGTCGTGTCCACCCATTTCCAATGGACCAGCGGTTTCTCCTTGGGCTACGTACGATGGCCCCTGCCGCACCTGAAAACCGCTCTGGAATGCCACACTACTGGCCGGGCAGAGACAGCTTCTCTTTCTTCTCACGTGCAAAGGGGTCGGGCAAGTTTGCGGACGACACAATCCGGTTTTGGCTGCCCAGGTAGAAACCCCAGTGGATCATCTAACTAGGGGTGGCAGAGTTGCTTTCCAAGTAGGCCACCACCTTGGTTCAGGGACTTCTGCCAGGTCCTGCTGCTGCTGGCCGATTGCCCGTCCCACTAGGGCGGGTAGAAAAGCCAGCTGCTCATCAGGTGGACTCGCAGGACTTATAGTGTTGCTGATGGAATGGAGCTGAACTCCTACTGGCTTCTACACCCCCCACCCACTGCCCCAGGGTCAGCCGTGCGTAGTAACGTGAGCGTCTGAAGAACCCCCCGGTCAGAACCTTTCAAGGAGGTACGATGCCGCGCACATGAGGCAGCGGCCAACTGACATTGAGGATTTTTTCCCCTATAGTATTTGAGTTTGGTCCTACCTCTCCAGCAGCTGGGAAAAAGGCTCCCATTTTGGGCTAGTAAGCGAGGGTCCAATAAGTGGAGAGCCAGAAGTCATCCCTCTGCAAGATGCTGACTAAATTCGACTTTCGCTAGCAGGCAAAATCAGCATGCTGCGGGCCATCTGCACAAGTGACGCCGAGGGCTTCGTCTGCCCTCCATCACGCACTGTTATACAGCCGTTAGCGGGTGGCTTGCGGGTCATCTGCCTCGTCTTCCTCATCTCCATCTACCTTCTCCAGTTGATCCTGCTCCTCCTTCCTTGTCACCTGACAATACTTCTGCTACAATGTCCTCCTCCTCTTCCATTTCAGTCACCACCGGACTCATGTGGCCGCGAGATGTAGTCGCCACGTCTCCAGTCCCCTCCCCAGACAGATTTTTCAGCATCCAACGGGTGAAAACATCGCATATCAGAGTGTGTTGGGGGAGGCCGTTCTGTCCGCTGCAACACTAGAGGGGTGTTCCGTGGCTTATTAGGAATGGGATGAAGAGCATGCATAGTTTTCCTGGCCATTCGTTTCAGAATGTTCTGGAAGATCGGTGGAAGACTCTCAGGAACCCTTTTTTTTTTTTTTTATTTTTTTTTTTTTTTTTTTTTTGTTGATTTTTTTTTTTGATTTTTTTTTTTTTTTTTTTTTTTTTTTTTTTTTTTTTTTTTTTTTTTTGTGTTTTTTTTTTTTTTTTTGCTTTTCACAACACAGATTGAACACATTGAGATGGGATGCGCCATGCAGGGGCGCAATTGACCATCACCCTCCTCGGTGCAGGCGCGTGAACACCATGTTCCTCCCATTGTTCCGTCACCATGGTTTTCCGATTTTGCAGTTCGCGCGTAGAAAGCCATACATTTCGATTTCTTGCTGCTGAACGCTCAGAGCAGTATCCTCCCCTGTGTGACTCGATCGGCGGCGAGTCAAGCCAGGTGATAACTGCGTGACACAGCTGTGCCCGTACACAATGTGGTATGATGGAACAGTACTTGTTAGGTGATGATATGAGTGGTGGTGGAGGGAGTAGGAGGCTGGACCTTGGCGCAGGAGCCCGCAGTTTGACAACGTAGGAGAGAAAGCGGTGTGTCCGATTTCCGAAGTTTGTTGGTGGTCCAGGGCAGGAAGCACATTCAACATTCTCCAGTGGGCCGTAAAGACATGTACTGCGCCCCTGAACCGTCAGTTACAGCTCCAGACCACCTGCGCTGCCGAGTGCACCTTAGGAACAAAAAAACCATAAAGCACAAGGACTTGGCCCACCTTCCGTTTCTACATATTTATGAAGTTGCTGTGACTGGTTTTTGAAACTTTTGGAACTCTCCATCTCGGCTCGGGCACAAGCCATTAAAAGTTCTATTAAGGGGTGCAGAGTCCACCATTTGGGAATGGGAAGGGACTGCAGTACCGAAACAGACGTGTACAGGAGCACGGTCAGCTTTCTGCACCTTAGGATGGTTGGACGCATATTGTTTGTGTCTCTTTGCAATGCGCCTTCGTCGCTGACGACTTGCTGGCGGCCATGAGTAGCGAGGACGAGGAGCATCTGGACCGGGAGATTGATGTCAAAGAAGAAAATGCTCCCTTCTGAGCAGATGTGGTAGGAGCCCTTGGACTGGGCTGCAATGGTATGCGTGCCACTGGCTCAGCTTGCTGCTGCTGTTGCTGGGCGGCGGCAGGATGGACCAACCACATCTGAGCCATTTTCACTCCCAGGCCACCAATGGTGAACGCTGCATGGTGTTGACGGTAGGGCCGTGGAGCCAACGTTACTCTCCCTAGGCCACTGGCTTCACTATCTGCCTACAGATTCCAACATAAGTACTCCAAGTTCGTCTCCTCCTCCTATGTCTTAGGCAAAGAACTGCCACACCGCCGGAGTAATCGATTTTACTAGCCAACCGTCCGCACTGAGTGAATACTACACCACCTGCCTCGCTGAGTTCCCCTGTGCGCTACATCTTGGACCCTGCGTGAGCGTGGTTTTTTTAAATACCTCCTGGCCGTCTTGGTTCCGATGCTCACACTCCTGCTATCCCTGCTGCAACAGCTGCTAATGCAACCGCTGCCCCTGACCCCATGACTGACGCCCTCTTCTCCTGACGATGATGAAGCCCTTGCCTCACCCGGCTCCCAAGGTGCGGTCGGTCCTCATCATCATCTATTTTTGGTTTCACGTCACTGGTGCTGTCCTCGATCACCGGTTCTTGGTAGTGCAGAGGCAAGACCCCTCACAACAGACCTTGCTCCCTATGCCACTCTCAACATCTAATACTGTTGCCGCCTACTGCAAGAACAGGGAATATTGGCCCCATTTTCTTCGCTTTCCAGGTACTGCTGACTTCCCTCTCAAATTGTTCATCCGTCGGCTATATAGTGGCGTCTGAGTCCCAAGAGACCACATAGTAGATCTCTGGCTGAGGGAACCGGATGGGACCAGAGGCAGGTTGAGGACTAGGTGAGGGCCGTCTGGACCCCGCTCGTCCGTGGTGCCATGCCAAACTAAGGTTTTGACTGACGTTCCAGCACCGACTCTTGGCTGTGTTGTCAATGTCATCTGGGAGTGAAGTGGAATGACCTAGTCCAACCAATCAGAGAACCATTGGGTTGCTGACAACACACGGCCACTAATGACAGCGGCAGTTGGCCTCACCGAAGTGACCCCTGCTATGCGACGTCCCGCTTTTGCTGTGCTCGACTGGCCTTCTCCATGAAGTGATTGTGCAACTGCCACAGGCGCATGTAGAGCCTGCCTACCTCTCTGTCTGACAAACTGTTTGTTATAAAATGTAAATAAAATTATTTATGAATATATCTGTATATGAAAAATACAACAACCCCTGTATTTACTCCAAATGAAACCCACTAAGAAGCATTGGGTAAACCTTGATAAAATTGCGCTCGCCCAAGATGGGCATTAAAAATTGTACTTGTATGTGCCGTTTTAAAAACCTAACACTGTGTAATTTTACTGAATAATATAAGATCACAAACAGGCTTAGATTAACCTTCGGATATGAATTATGCTACAGAATTTCTTCTGTGTCGTGAAAAACAAAGATTTCTTTTACTGAGTACAACTGCATAAAAATACTTAGTTAAGCCCTTGATTAAATTGTGCAAAAGAAATGAGCAGTTCCAAAAACAAGCATCTTTTGTAAAGCGTGTTTCCAGTGGTATTTTAACGAGTACACAGCAAGAGAAAAACATGTAATTAACCATCGGTTTGTGAAGTATGGCTAGAGGAAAAATGTATTTTTTGGCAGTGAAATAAAACGGTTTCTTTTTAGTCACCACACTGCAAACAACTGCTTAATTAACCCCTGGATGTAAATGCGCAAAAGAATTGAGCAAGACCAAAAACTATGGACTTTGTAGCGTGTTACTATGGCATGTATATATACGCTACACACAAGAGGAAAACTTGTAATTAACCTTTCCGCTTGTGAATTATGCTACAGGGAAAAATTATTTTTTGGCGGTTAAAAAAATGTTTTCCTTTTATTCACCACAGCAGCAGAACCAAAGCTTAATTAACCCCGAGGATGTAAAGATTGGCGACAACAAGAATATGATCAGCCAACAACTACCAGATTTGTAGCGTGTAACAATGGTGTGTATTTTTAAACGGTACACAACAAGAGAAAACTTGTAATTAACCATTCGCTTGTGAATTATGCTACAGGAAAAATGTATTTTTTGGTGGTGAAATAAACATTTTCTTTTATCAACCACAGCAGCAAAAACAAACCGCTTAATTAACCCCTTGGATAAAAAAAATGCGCAAAAAAAATAGTAGCAGGGGCCAAAGAAATGAAGTGGTTTTAGTATTTTTAAAAACGCTGTTTTCATTAAAATGTAATACAACAGGAACAGGCTTGTAGATCACCCTTGGATATTCAATGAGCTGTGAGTAGATAAGCATTAAAATGTAAATGTCAATCTTGCACTGGACGCTACTACTTGGACCTTCAGATCCAATATCCACCCCCAGAAAATCAAAATAGAACGTTAAGTAGAAGCAAATCTCTGATGACAAGCAGTGACTCCCCCCAACAAAAGAATAATCGCTGTATAAAAATGGATTTCTTTAGTATCTCTATTATAAGCAGAACTCGTCAGCGCACCTTCCCTAACTCAGTACAGTGAGATTGGTATGAGACACCCAGCGTCGCGCCCAGACTTATATAGTGCGGTGGAACTGTCACAGTAATTCCCACCCGGTCTCGTGATTGTGCTCATCGTCTCTGCACATGTCAAGCAGGGCTATGCCCTTCATCCTCCCAAGTTCTTTGCGCCATGGTAACGCCATGTGCTACGCAGCCCATTTATCAATC
>JAODAL010047001.1:0-30362 GCA_025379985.1 Phyllomedusa bahiana | reverse complement strand
ACCCCGTACTTGGGAACTCCCTAGAGAGAATGGAGAACACAGCTCTCCCCTGTACTGAGGAACTTCCATAGAACAGATGGAGAACATAGCGCTCCACTTTACTGGGAACTCCCATAGAGGGAATGAAACACAGCGCTCCTCTAGTAACTGGAACTCCCATAGAGGAGAATGAGAACACAGCGCTCCCTGTACGGGAACTCCCATAGAGGAGAATGGAAGAACACAGGCGCTCCCCGTAAACTGGGAATCCCATAGAGAGAATGGAGAATACAGTGCTCGCCTGTACTGGGAACTCCCATAGAACATAATGGAGAACACAGCCTCCCCCTGTCTGGAACTCTCATAGAGAGAATGGATAACACACGCTCCCCTTACTGGAACTCCCATAGAGGAATGAGAACACAGCGCTCTCCCTTTACCGGTAACCTCCCATAAGAGGAGATGGAGAACACGCCTCCCCTGTACTGGGAAACTCTCCCATCGAAGTCATAAATGGAGAAAACATGCTCCCCTACTCTGGAACTCCAAGAGAACAGAATGGAGAAGCTCTTTTATTTTTTTAAAATGATGGAACATTACCATAATGATAATAACTGAATATAAAAACATAAATACAAGTAATCAGCACATTAGAGCCTTGTGTCCCTTTAATAAGAAGCTTCCCCTAGCTGGTCCAGAGTATTTCCATCATACTCCCACTTCACCCTTCACCTCGACCTCACCTTTATCACCCTTTCCAAATTCCCTACTACCCACCTCTAATAATAATTCACACCCCATATATAATACAAAAAAAACAAGTAGTTAGCATATTATTTCTTTTTTAATTTCTTGTTTTTTGTTTTGTTTTTTTTGTATTTTTGTTTTAGGTATTTATTTATTAATTTATTTTTTTTGCGTTTTTCTCCCTTCCATTTTTTGATGTTCACTATCTCACAACACCGATCCCAAAACCTTGACTCCCAGAGTTCTGGTCCCTGAGTCTATGTCTCATAGTTAATTCTGGACAGGGACCAGTCTCCTTTCTTCTCCACCCCCCTATTGACCCTCCACCCAACCTATCTCTCCTACCCCAACTATACAAACCTCACTTTGTTTTTTTTTTTTTTCATTTACTTTCCTTATTACACAATTCCCAAAACCACTCCCAAGTTCATGTCCCCGAGTCATTAGTCAAGTGTTCCAGAGTATAATCCCATCATGTTCATCTGGACAGGGACAGTCCCTTCCCACCTCCCTAATTGACCCCCCGCCCAGCCTATCTATAATACCCCCACCATACACCTTATTTTTTTTTTATTTTTTTATTTATACCTCAAATATGATAAAAACAGTAATAATCATGAAGGCTCTGGTTAAGTGTCTGTAATACTTTCTCCGTCTTAACTATGAAAAAGAAAACAAAAAAAACTTTGGCATAGAATACAGCCCACCACCAGGAAGATTAATCTACAATAATCAGGTCACCCCAAAAGACAATCCCTTCCAAAGAGTGGATTCTCAATAGGTCCCCAACCTCCCAACACACCCGAGCGCACCTTCACCAGATGTCCAAATGTGCCAACACCCATATCCTCTTGAGAAGGATTTTCTGACCTGCTTCATACTAAAACACCATGCCAACCTGTGTGATACCTAATCACTCGCTGACCTATGAATAAAGTGCACTGGTCCCTGTTCACCCGGAATTGAATGCTCCAATATACCCAAAAAGCAAAGGAAAGCTCGCCAACCATAAGGAAGCTCCCACCCTTTTGGTGAACCTCTATAATGATAAGAGGCATGAAGCAGAAAATGCTCCATGCTCTCCTAAGTGCATTGCAGCACCCCTCTCGGGGACATCCCCTATCATCGGGTGCCCTGGGAACTTCACATTACCACTTACAAATAGCTTTTCCATGGAAGCAACGCAGCCCACATCCCAAACCTTAAATGGATCCTGTCCAATTCAGAAAACGTAAACCCTGACCTCAATCCCGGACCTGGGCAATCCTTGAGAGCCAATGTCTCCCAAATGGGTCGACAACACCCTCTTCTCCAGGAATTTCCTGCGAGGTTCTTATCTTCCACCATCTCAGACCCCATCGCGGATGAACTCATATTCAAGTCAGGGCAACATAACCCGGAAATACTCGCGGACCTGCGAAAATTCTTCCACTTGACGGCTCCCTAACTCCCCATTCCCTGAAGTAAGGCTGAAACCAGTTCCCCGACAGAGACCAACCCACAAGGATGCATGCAGTCACATCCGCCAGGTTGATCTTAAAAAAGTATTCGGTTAAAACACTACGGTGTTAACCAATACCTAACCCCCCTAGTCTCCATCTGTGGTATGTCACCTCAATCCTGATTAGTTCATTCTGTTCCCCATAACATCTGAAGAACAGACTGTAATCCCTCTGCCATAGAGACTCTTCTGCGCAAAAGGCACACGCTGCCCAGATAATAATAATGGATCAGGAAAGTATTTGGATCATCTAATTCTCTCCTAAGGTTATGCCAACCCTCCCCACCGGACCACCTTCTAGCGCATTGTTTAGCCTTCCTCCCAAATTTTGGGGGGGTAATCAACCTGGCCGAATTCAATGCCTAAGATCTTTTACTGTGTCCTGGTGCAGGGAGAGTGTCTAGAGGATCAAAGATAGGTCCCCTTCTCCGCATCCAAAAGACTAACACACTTATCCCGTTTAATTCTGGAACCCAGAAGCTTCCGAATACTCTCTACCCTCCGACACCACCCATCGCCGCTCCTCTTTCGAGAAACAAAGACAGTGACCTCATCGCATAGCTCTTACCCCTCAGGGCAGGTGCTAATGCCATGCCTTACCCCCCCCAACGACCGCAATCTAGCCTCCTTAAAAGGATCGAATTGCAAACGCGTAAAGCAGAGGGCTTAGGGTACAACCCTGACGAACAACCAATTCCACCCAAAAGGTCCCCTGATAGACCAACCGTTCACCCGATGGAAAATCCTCAGCCACCTTTATACAAGGTCTTTAAACCAATTTACAAACCTCCCCCAGCCATAACTCCAGAAGAGTGGACCAGAGTACGACTCTGTGCAGATTAACCCGATGAAAACTTTTGCCCTGATCCAAAGACAGCGTAGAAACCCTTCCAGTGACCCCCCTGCCCCGCTCAACACCTCCAGACTCCAACCGCCGCCTACAACCGCTGCGATACGGGAAACGTAAGCATTGCTGAGTCCGATAAAGGAGCTGTGAAGGCAGATTTTAATCAGCCTATTAAAAAAGCAAATTTTGCCAGAATCTCCTGTCCACATTGACAAATTGCTAATGGGACGCCAATCTCTCAATGTGGGACGGATCTTTAACCCTTTGAAATGATTATCAGGCACCCTCCACATAGACTTTTGGCAAGTGCCCGAGGAGAGACAACTCATTTTAATACCTCATCAAGAGGGGAACCAAGGTGTCCTTAAAGGTCTTGTAAAAAATACCCAGATGTTAAGCCATCAGGTCCCGGGTCTTCTCTAGAGGGCTAAGCTCTCAATCGCCCCCCTTCACTCCTCCTTCTCTGATCTCTCCTGTCAAATCATCAAGAGAGGGCTTATACCTGGATCAAGGACTGGCTTTCATGCCAGGAAAGCCGAGCATATTGTCTCGATCTAGTTCCCTCTTTGCCCAAGAGAATGCGAGTAAGAATACACAACGATCTCCAGGATCTCTGAATCAGGACCGTTTCAGAGATCCCGTACTGACTTTTAGCCTGTCACCATCTACAACCTAACTGACATCCTACAGATCTTGTAGGGACCGCGAGCGGTATATACCAAAATACCCACTCAAAAACCAAGATGTGTTACCTATCCCAACAACCCCTGGCAACCCTTGAGCAAGAATTCATTCACCCTGGAGATCTCCTCGCGTGCTACCTCCCGTCGAGACCAACTGCTCGAGTTTCCTCGCTCGACTCTGAACTGGCGGTACCTGATCAACACCTAAGGCTCGAGGTCTGGCGAAAAAACTTCGCAGCTCTCTTTTTGAATACTTCCCACCACTCAATTTGCATCTACTTAGGCCGATAATGGTCCCTGACTCTGAAGAATCCTCGAAGAGATGCTCGATATCCGTCTCTTCAGAGTGATGAATTCAGCTTACAATAACCTCTCCCCATAACGAGGGTTCTCTGAAATATTCAAAAAAACAAAATCAAACAGAGGTCGTAGAAATCTACCTCCACCACCGCCAAGTGTCCGGATAGATTCCTCCTCCTTTTAAAAATAAAACCTATCTAACCTAGACCTCACAGACCAACCCTATGGAAAAGTGAACCCCCTGTGCCAGTTAATGCCTGATGTGGACATCCACCAACACTTCGCTGACTATTCGATTCAAAGCGATGCCGTCATAGCCTACAACCCTCTTGGGAACCTCCCAATCTATCTGAGGTCCCTCGAGACGGTATTAAATCCCCTCCAAAGATGACTTGAGACGCATCCGTAAAAGATAGGCCCTTAACTCAAAAAGAGAACATTACCTGTCCCACTGGCTTTTTTGTGGCCATAGATTTATTAGTCTTAATCTAGTCCCTTCATGACGACATCTAATAATTCAGACACCTCCCCATTTCGAGCTCAATAACCCGTCTGCATTCAACCTCGGTCGGTAAAAAAGAACGCCTCTGCACTCACCCACCCCACCCCCCGGTATATGGCTGGTTGCAAGAGACCAATACGAAGGGACCCGCCCTCCATTTTCCCCTCTAGCTTTCCCTTATGGCTGACAATTCTGTCAGCATGGTCTCCTTGCAAGAACAAAATGTCAGCTTCACCCGTCAATAAAAAATCAAAAAGGCCGATATCTAGCATATCTACTTAATTGCAGGCAACGTTTAATACATCCAGCGTCAACGGATATTGGTGCTGCCATGACTGGTGATCAAGCTCGCCATCCTTCTTCTTACCTGTACCACTCACCTATCCCCCTCCCCAACTGAGGTTGAGGGTTTTCACCCTTTTTAAACTTACAGACATATCCATATATTACACACCACTATCACCCTACCCCCACGTGCAATATGCTCTTCCCCTCCACTCATTTACCCTGCTCCTTCTCCCTTCCCCCCGGATATGAGGGTCCTTAGCTTCATTTGGGATCCGCCCGGGGGCGATAGCGCCACCCCCGAAGGCCCCTCCCGCTTTCCTTTTGTACGACGTCCATCTTCCACCACATCCTCATCCCCTGGATAGGCCAAAAGGGTACTGATACACCGTAACGGTTGCGGTTTCAGTCAAGGGGGGGTTTTAACCACCATCTTAACCCAGCACCTGGCTGCAGGCTAAGGGTAAAGTAGTCCCAATTCTAAATAAAGAGATTTGCCCATTCTTCCTCCCTCTCCCTTTCCCCCTTTTTTGCAGCACCGTTTTGAGCACTCCTCCCTTCAACCTCCATGCACTCCCTTTCGCCGCTCCTGAGTGATAGGAGGCTGCGGGCAGCTTCCCTCCTCTGTACACCAATCTCCTGGACCTCTTCCTCTATGTCACTCTCCCTCAAGCCTCGGTTAGTCCTGCTCTGAGTGGTTTCCCGCTTTTTTGATTCAAGGGACCCCAGCATGGGTCTGGGAAGGCCGCTTCCCTCTCCTTTCTACGCACCTCCATATGATCTTATCATTGCTGTCTTTTCTTTTCCTCGTCATAGCTCCTCACTCTCCTCGCCTTTGAAGTCTCCATCATCTGAGTCCCTCTCCCACGTCCCTCAGGTCCCTGCTCTCTCCCATACGCCTTGAGACCGGAGTTATTGGCGGCAGAGCGAGGGCAAGAAGCGACTAAAGGGGTACCCAACCACCCACACAGGTGACAGCGAATCCCAGCCACAGGATGAGGCTAATGGCCTACCGTCCCCACACATTGCACCACACCTGTGCCCCTGCACAGTCACTGAAATGCCGTGGGATCGCCAACACCTGTGACAAAAAGCTTTGCCTGCCCCTGGTAAAATACCAGATTCTATCCCTGCCTAGGAAGGTGGAGGATGGATGTTAGTGATGGTGTTACCACCGACTTAAGTTGACTCATGAAGTCCAGGCCCCTGAACCAGAATCCGAAATCATCTCTAGTTTTTTTTACTGAAATTTGACAGACTTCTACATATCTTTTAAACCAGGTCATGATTCTTGCAACAGTGATGTCATTACTTGTTAAACTCACCTCTTAGACGTTCTTTTGGCGGATAACGCTTGGCAACGAAACCCCCGCCACTCAGGCATGACTGTTTGAGCTCATAGCGACCCAAAAAAGTTCAAGTCCCTCCGCCTTCATTAAGCTCAACGTCATATATAGGAGACCCATAGAATGATATCAGCAAAGATGTCTGATATCCCTGAACTCTCCATCCCAAATAGAGCTCCACCACCTTAGATCTATTTGGAATTGTATCATTGCTATCCACTTGAGACGACACATTCCTCCTGGGTACACCTTGCCCGGTTATAGGAGGTTGCCTGGCACTTCTCCTCCTGTCCTTTGCTCTCCACAAAGCAGAGAGCCTCCATCCTCTCTTCCAAAAGGACAACTATCTCCCTCCCTCTCTATGGTGACTGATTAGGTCGCCTCTCTGAGGGCCTCCAGCAAACGTCGCTGTTCTTACCTCACTAGCCGGCCACTGTGGTGGGTGGTCCGGAAACCTATCCCCCCCCCGCTACTTTTGCATACTCGGCCCCCACCAAATGAAAATAAGGTCCGATGCCAGGAGGGGCAGGGCAGTACCCACCCCATCCCTGCTAGGACTAGCCCCAACAATAACCCCATTCTCACCATCAATCATCTTAATTTTTCTCCTCTTTCAATCTTGAATTTCTTCCCTTACTCCACGCCTTCCAAAACATTTTTTTCCCTTCTATTTTCCCCACATTTAACTCATTTCTGCATTCCCACCCCAACGTTCTCTCCCCGTTTCCAGTTACACCTCCCCCTCCAACTCTCACCACCTTTCATTTCTCCCACATTTACCCGCTCATTCTCAACAACGTTACCCACATTTCACCCCACATTCCTCACCAACCTTCCCCACATTCACCCGCACATTCTCAACCAAACTGATCCCCAACATTTACACCACATTCTCACCCACTTAACCCACATTTACCCACATCTCACCATCAATTTTTCTTTTAGCATTCTCATCTAAACTTTTGATCGGATTTTACCAACCCCTCATATCCCCGACATCTTCGCCTACATATTCGCCTTCCACTGACCACTCTATGATTTTAGTACTCGTGACGGGAGTGATCCCTCCTCATAGGTCAAGATTATTTTGTGGGGCACTGCAACTTGACACCAACTTAAAAAACCCCCCTCTTAGCTCCGCCTCTCGAATCCCCCCGTGACCTGGTTGCCCCGAGAAGGGCACAACACCATTTTAGAAATCTCCCACATCAACTTTCTCTTGTGCTTCTTCTTCTCCCTCCTTCCCAGGAATCCGTCCCCAAAGGGAAAGCACTGAAACGATGGGAGACTCCAAACCGCACAATTTTGCTCCATAAAGCGCCCCTCCTGTCCACCAGCGTCATTTATTCTTCCCTCTGGTCACCACTTCTTGTTGTGGGGGATACCGCAATATTCTATTTTCTGGATGGACATCTGAAGGCGCTATACTTATTTTTGTCCCCGTCTTCCTCTGCCACCATTCCTCCTCTCCTCTGAAAACTCATCCAGTCCATCCTGTATTCTCTCCAATCATTTTAAACCATTCATCGTTTGTTAATTTCTCTTTAAACATCCCACTATTGTCAAAAACAGTGTTTTCCCTCCCTCATTTTAATAAACCTTCTAATTATAGAACGTATTTTTTTTATCTCCCCGGTAAGATCTTCTTTTTTCTTTTTGGCGGTTATATTTTTTATTCTAAACTGTAGATCATCTAAGTTATTTTGGAAAGTTCTAATTTCGCTTCCACATTGCTCAAATTCTTTGCAATGCCGTCCTGCCTCATCAGGGTAACTGCCCCCCCCCCTCCTAGCAGCAGGGGGGAACAGCGTTCCCTGTCTACACGTGGAGCACAGCTGAGTTTGCTGTCTAGCTCCTCCTCTTCCTCCTCTCACTATGTGGACATGCACTAGGGGGTGGAGAATGGAGAACACAGCGCTCCCTGTACTGGGAACTCCCACAGAAACGAATAGAGAACACAGCGCTCCCTGTACTGGGAAATCCATAGAACATATGGAGAACACAGCGCTCCCCTGTACTGGGAAGTCTCATAGAACAGAATGGAGAACACAGCGCTCCCCTGTACTGGGAACTCCCATAGAGGAGAATGTAGGATTCAGTGACTGATGACGTATCCTATCGATCTGCCGTTGGAGTCTATGGTGGGATTTCCCTTACAGAGATCCGGTCACTATATGAGGTTGATTTCGAATAAGGTCTCAATGCGAGTTACGTCAAGATTCGGGTCCTGGCTCTCGCCTCCCCCCGCCGCGTTCCCGTAGCCCCTCTCCCACCCACCCCCCACCCACTCCCGTGCTCCTGTAGCCCTTCTCCTCCCGCCGCGCTCCCGCAGCCCCCCCCGCCGCGTTCCCGTCGCCCCTCTCCCACCCCCCATCCCCACCCCGCGCTCCCTAGCCATTCTCCCCCCTCCCCCGCGCGCTCCCGCAGCCCCCATTATACATACACTGAGGCGCTTCTCTCACTTTCCAGCAGACATAAGACTGAACCGTCCTGTAAGGAATCTAAAATAATATGTGAATGACATTGTCCTGCCCGAGCCCGTAACCTCCGCGCCTCTCTCATCAGTCGGGAGCGCTGCGCCACCCTTGTCCCTCAGGAGGGCGCTGCTGTGTTCTGTGCAGGGGTTGGTGTGACTTTTGGGGACCTCTCTCCTTCCAGTGCTGGCGTCGGGCGGACCGGCTGCTTCATCGTCATCGACGCAATGCTGGAGAGAATCAAACACGAGAAGACGGTGGATATCTATGGGCACGTGACGCTGATGCGCTCGCAGAGGAACTACATGGTGCAGACGGAGGACCAGTACAGCTTTATACACGATGCCTTGTTTGAAGCCGTGGCCTGCGGGAACACCGAGGTGCCGGCCCGAAACCTCTACACGTACATCCAGAAGCTCGCGCAGATCGAAACCGGAGAGCATGTGACCGGCATGGAGCTGGAGTTCAAGGTAAGAGCACAGACCACACGTGAGGTCCAGTCACTGCGGCGGAGCCCGGCCGGAAATACATAGAGGGAAGGGGGCTGCATAGGACCAGGGTGAGATAAAAACACAGGTACCTGACTGCCCTCCGCCACTCTGGAGCTCCTGGGGGCCGAATGGGACCAGGGTGCGATAAAAACACAGGTACCTGACTGCCCCCCGCCGCTGCAGAACTACCGCCTGACTGCCCCCCGCCGCTCCAGAGCTTCCGGGGCTGAATGGGACCAGGGTGCGATAAAAACACGGGTACCTGACTGCCCCCCGCCCCGGAGCTCCGGGGACCGCATGCCAGGTGCGATAAGACACAGGTACCGATGCCCCGGACCACTCGGAGTACTGGGGCTGCATGACCAGGGTGCAAAAAACACAGGTACCTGACTGCCCCCGGCCACTCCGGAGCTACTGGGGGCTGCATGGGACCAGGGTGCGATAAAAAACACGGGTACCTGACTGCCCCCCGCCGCTCCAGAGCTCCCGCCTGACTGCCCACCGCCGCTCCAGAGCTCCCGGGGCCGATAGGTCCAGGATGCGATAAAAACACGGGTCCCTGACTGCTCCCCGCCGCTCCAGAGCTCCCGGGGGCCGAATGGGACCAGGGTGCGATAAAAACACGGGTACCTGACTGCCCCCCCCCCCCGCCCAGAGCTCCCGGGGGCCGAATGGGACCAGGGTGCGATAAAAACACGGGTACCTGACCCCTCCCGCCGCTCCAGAGCTCCCGGGGGCCGAATGGGACCAGGGTGCGATAAAAACACAGGTACCTGACTGCCCCCCGCCGCTCCGGAGCTCCTGGGGGCCGCATGGGACCAGGGTGCGATAAAAACATGGGAACCTGACTGCCCCCCGCCACTCCAGAGCTCCCGGGGATTGCATGAAGTGTGAGCCTCTGCTCTGTGTCGGGATGAGCGCCTGGAGGGAGGAGCAGCGGGTGGTGGGTGATCGCTGGGTAGGTGTCGGGGCTTCTGTTTTTTTAGCCAAACCCCAATATGGAATTATTTATCTCTCTAATGGACACTGAAATCCAGATACAAAATTCAGGAATTGTGTTTATATTTCAGGGTCTAATTAAAAAAAAAAAAAGCCTGAAAAAGACGTTATATGAGATAATGTATCACAATGTATCCAAGTCTATGAGGTCACATGACAGGAAGTTACATGAGATAATGTATTACATTGTATCCGAGTCTCTGAGGTCACATGACAGGAAGTTACTGGAGATAATGTATCACAATGTATCCAAGTCTATGAGGTCACATGACAGGAAGTTACATGAGATAATGTGTAAAAAAAAATGTATTTCCAGTCTCTGAGGTCACTGACGGGTTACATGATTTTAGGTTTAACAATGTATTTCAGAGTTCTGAGATGAAAATGACAGGGAAGGTTATAAGCGAAGTGTATCGATTTTGTATTCGAGTTTTAAGGTCCCTTATCGGGGGGGGCGATGCCATACTTTGCCTGATGTCGCCCCCCCTTTTCCCCCTTCCGTCCAATTTTCGGAGCATTGACCCTTATGTTGTAGAATAAATAACATGAAGTAAAATTCATCAGGTTTAGAGACCATATTTCGGACGTGTCCCTGTCGGTTCTTTGGGGCGGGGTTGTTTCTGGGGGGCGGTCGGGGGGACAGCCGGATATTGCCCGCTTCGTCTGCCTCTTGGTTCTCTAGCTTTTAATCGGGTCCTGTCCTCCTCCTTCTCTCGCACGCTCAGCGCCTCGCCAATTCCAAGGTCCAACCCCCGGTTCTCATCCAATTGCCGTGCAAAAAATTTTTGAATGTCGTGAAATATGCCCTATGAATCCACCAGGGTCTGCCTGCAGCCAATCAGAGGAGTAGAGGGCTCCGACTACATCAATGCCAGCTTCATCGATGGATACAGGTACACCGCCACTGCCGCTGCTGCCGACATGCCGCCCAATCATGAGGATTTTATTGGAGGGTAAATGTCCTGTCTTTTTTTAGGGAACGAACTTAATCGCAACCCCGGACCTGGCAGAGACCACCGAGGACTTCTGGAGAATGCTGTGGGAAAACAACTCCACCATTGTTGTAATGTTAACAAAAACCCCCAGAAGAAAGGGCCCGGGGGAGTTCTATCGGTTAAAAAAAGGGTATGGATATGTCAGGGGGGCGGAAACATGTGCAAGCATATTTTCCAAGAGTATAATAGAGGGGGGTGCTACACGCCTGGTCTCCCATGAGTAAATAGAGAGGGGCATACATCGCTGGATTCAAGGTGTATAGAGGGGGCTGGATACATTGCCTGGGAAATCCCATAGGGTAAAAGGGAGGGGTGCATACATACACGGATTCCCCTAGAGTATAATAAGGGGGGGCTCATACTTTGCCTGGAACTCCCATTGAGTGTAATTTAAAAGGGGTGCTAAAAATTCCCTTTGGGTCTCCCTAGAGTGTAATAGGGGCTGCATCCCCTGCACTGGTCTCCCTAGATGTAATAGGGGGCTGCATTTCACTGCACGGATCTCTTTTAGAGTGTTTAAGGGGGCGATACATTGCTGGAATTCCCCCTAGAGTGTAATTTAAGGGGCTGCATACATTTCCTGGAAACTCCCCTAGAGTTAAAAAGGGGGGTTTTTATACATGCTTTGGTCTCACAAAGAGTGTAAAGGAGGGGCCTACATCTGCCGTCTCCATAGAGGTTAATTTGGGGGGGGGGCCCCTCATGCCTGGATCTCCCATAGGTGTAATTAAAAAGGGGTGCATACATTGCCGGTCCCATAGAGGGTTTTAAAGGGGGCTGCATACATTGCCTGGATCTCCCAAAGGGAAAATTAAGAGGGCTGCATACATTGCCTGGATTCCCATAGAGTGAAATAAAGGGGGGCTGCAAAATTGCCGGCTCTCCAAAGTGAAAAAGAAGGGCTGCAACACTCATGGTCTCCATAGGGTTAATAAAGGGGGCTGCATCATTGGCGGGTCTCCATAGAGTGTAAAAAAAGGGGGGCTACTACATTGCCTGGCTCTCCCATAGACTGGAATAGAGGGGGGGCTGCATACATTGCCTGGATCTCCCATAGAGTGTAATAGAGGGGGGCTGCATACACTGCTCTGGATCTACCATAGAGTGTAATAGAGGGGGGCTGCATACACTGCACGGGATCTCCCATAGAGTGTAATAGAGGGGGGCTGCATACATTGCCTGGATCTTCCATACAGTGTAATAGAGAGGGGCTGCATACATTACCTGGATCTCCCATAGAGTTTAATTAAGAGGGGCTGCATGCATTGCCTGGATCTCCCATAGAGTGTAATAAAGATGGGCTGCATACATTGCCTGGCTCTCCCATAGAGTTTAATAAAGAGGGGCTGCATACACTGCACTGGATCTCCCATAGAGTATAATAGAGAGGGGCTGCATACACTGCACTGGATCTCACATAGAGTGCAATAGAGAGGGGCTCCATACATTGCCTGGATCTCCCATAGAGTGTAATGGAGGGGGGCTCCATACACTGCTCTGGATCTCCCATAGAGTGTAATAGAGAGGGGCTACATACACTGCACTGGATTTCCCATAGAGTATAATAGAGAGGGGCTGCATACACTGCACTGGATCTCCCATAGAGTATAATAGAGAGGGGCTGCATACACTGCGCTGGATCTCCCATAGAGTGTAATAGAGAGGGGCTGCATACATTGCCTGGATCTCCCATAGAGTGTAATAGAGAGGGGCTGCATACACTGCACTGGATCTCCCATAGAGTGCAATAGAGAGGGGCTGCATACATTGCCTGGATCTCCCATAGAGTGTAATGGAGGGGGGCTGCATACACTGCGTTGGATCTCCCATAGAGTGTAATAGAGAGGGGCTGCATACACTGCACTGGATCTCCCATAGAGTGTAATGGAGGGGGGCTCCATACACTGCACTGGATCTCCCATAGAGTGTAATAAAGAGGGGCTGCATACACTGCGCTGGGTCTCCCATAGAGTGTGATAATTAGTCTGCATACATTGCCTGGATCTCCCATAGAGTGTAATAAAGAGGGGCTGCATACACTGCTCTGGATCTCCCATAGAGTGTAATAAAGAGGGGCTGCATACACTGCACTGGATATATCATAGAGTGTAATAGAGAGGGGCTGCATACACTGCACTGGATCTCCCATAGACTGTAATGGAGGGGGCTGCATACACTGCACTGGATCTCTCATAGAGTGTAATTAAGAGGGGCTGCATACATTGCCTGGAATTCCCATAGAGTGTAATAAAGAGGGGCTGCATACACTGCACTGGATATATCATAGAGTGTAATAGAGAGGGGCTGCATACACTGCGCTGGATCTCACATAGAGGGTAATAGGGGGGGCTGCAGAGTGTAAAGAGGAGAGAGCGTGAGGCTGCAGAGTGTAGAGAGGAGAGCGCGCGAGGCCGCGAAGTGTAGAGAGGAGAGCGCGCGAGGCCGCGGAGTGTAGAGAGGAAAAGCGCGCGGAGGCCGCGGGAGTGTGAAGAGGAGAGCGCGCGCGGCCGCGGCGTGTAGAGAGGAGAGCGCGCGAGGCCGCGGAGTGTAGAGAGGAGAGCGCGCGAGGCCGCGGAGTGTAGAGAGGAGAGCGCGCGAGGCCGCGGAGTGTAGAGAGGAGAGCGCGCGAGGCCGCGGGGTGTAGAGAGGAGAGGGGCGCGAGGCCGGGGGGTTGAGAGGGGAGAGCGGCGGGCCGGGGGGTTAGGAGGGAGCGCCGAGGCCGGGGGTGTAAGAGGGAGAGCCGCGCGAAGGGGCCGCGAGTGTAGAGAGGAGAGCCGCGGGGCCGCGGGGGGAGTAGGAGAGCGCGCAGCCGCGGGTTTTAGAAGAGGAAAGCGCGCAAAGCCGCGGGGGGGTGAGGGAGAGCGCGCGAGGCCGCGGGTGTAGGAGGAGAGCGCGCGGGGCCGGGGGTTAGAAGAGAGGCGCGCGAGCCGCGGGTGTGAGAGGAGAGCGCGCAGGCCGCGGTTGTGAAAGGAGAAGCGGGCCGGGCCGCGGGGTGTAGGGGGAGACGGCGAGGCCGGGGGGTGTAGAGAGGAGAGCGCGCGGGGGGCCCGGCGGTTTTAGAAGGAGAGCGCGCGAGGCCGCGGGGTGAAAAGGGAGAGCGGCGAGGCCGCGGGTGTGGGGAGGGGGAGAGCGCGCGGGGGCCGGGGGGTGTGAGGGGAGAGCGCGCAGGGCCCGGGGGTGTAGAGAGGAGAGCGGCGAGGCCCGGGGTGTAGAGAGGAGGCGCGCGAGGGCCGGGGGGTGTAGAGGGGAGAGCGCGCGAGGGCGGGGTGTGAGAGGAGACGCGCGGGGCCCCGGGGGGGGTGTAGAAGGAGAGCGCGCGAGGCCCGGGGTGTAGGAGGAAGCGCGCGAGGCCGCGGGTGTAGAGAGAGAGGGGGCGAGGCCGGGGGGGTGTAGAAGGGGGGCCGGGGCGAGGCCGCGGGGTGTAAGAGGAGAGCGCGGTGGGGCCGGGGGGTGTAGAGAGGAGAGCGGGGCGAGGGGGGGGGGTTGGGGGGGGCCCCCCCCCCCGGGGGGGTTTTGGGGGGGGGCGGGGGGGGGGGGGGGGGGGGGGCCCGGGCGGGGGGGGGGGGGGGGGCCGGGGGGGTGTAGAGAGGAGAGCGCGCGAGGCCCGCGGGTGTAGAGAGGAGAGCGCGGGGGCCCCGCGGAGTGAGAGAGGAGAGCGCGCGGGGCCGCGGAGTGTAGAGAGGAGAGCGCGCGAGGCCGCGGAGTGTAGAGAGGAGAGCGCGCGAGGCCGCAGAGTGGACGGTTTCTCTTTCCTGACCCTTCTATTTGTTCTTTTTCTTCTCAAAGAAAATAGTTTTTGTTATTTTACAGGAGAAATGTCACCAGTTTGGGCCGCCCGGCCTCCCCCCGGCCCCAATATTTTTGGGGGTTGATCCGATGGCCGAATATAACATGCCCCAATATATCCTGAGGGAATTCAAGGTCACAGACGCCCGGGTGAGTCAGCGCCAGATTTATATGGGGAGATCAGGGGCGACCATTAATGTCACCCAAAATACAGAACAGAGATCACATGTAACTGACCAGATTGCGGGACTGAAAAGGGGGAAAACGGAGGGGATAGGGGGGGAAAATAAGGGAGAGGGTAAGCAAGGGTAGGGCAGAGGGATAAGGAGAGGGGGGGAGGGAAAGGGAGGGGGATAGGGAGAGGGCTAAGGGGAGGGAAAAAGGGGGGGGATAAGGGAGAGGGCTAAGGGAGAGGGATAAGGGAGAGGGAAAAGGGAGAGGGATAAGGGAGAGGGATAATGGAGAGGGATAACGGAGAGGGATAAGGGAGAGGGGAGAGGGATAAGGGAGAGGGATAGGGGAAGGGAAAGGAAAGGAGGGCTGGGGAGGGGGCTAAGGGAGAGGGAAAGGGGGAGGGGGGAGGGTGAGGGCTAGGGCGGGGGGCTGAGGTGGGGGAGGATGGGGCGAGGGAATGGGGGGCGGGGGATGGGGCGAGGGATAAGGGCGAGGGATAAGGGCGAGGGATAAGGGCGAGGGATAAGGGAGAGGGCTAAGGGAGAGGGCTGAGGGTGAGGGCGAGGGAAGAGGGCGAGGGTTTAGGGCGAGGCGAGGGTGGGGGCGAGGGTGGGGGCGGGGGGGCTGAGGGGCGAGGGAGAGGGGAGGGATGGGGGAGGGATGGGGGCGAGGGGATGGGGGCGAGGGAGGGGGCGGGGATGAGGGCGGGAAAAAAATAAGGGAGAGGGATAGGGAGAGGGATAAGAAGAGGGCTAAGGGGGAGGGGCTAAGGGGGGGGGGCAAAGGGGGGAGAGGGCTAAGGGAGAGGGCTGAGGGCGAGGGCTGAGGGCGAGGGCTGAGGGGGCGAGGGATGAGGGCGAGGGATGAGGGCGAGGGATAAGGGCGAGGGATAAGGGCGAGGGATAAGGGCGAGGGATAAGGGCGAGGGATAAGGGAGAGGGCTAAGGGCGAGGGCTGAGGGCTGAGGGCGAGGGCTGAGGGCGAGGGCTGAGGGCGAGGGATGAGGGCGAGGGATGAGGGCGAGGGATGAGGGCGAGGGCTGAGGGCGAGGGATGAGGGCGAGGGAGGAGGGCGAGGGATGGGGGGGGGGGGGGGGGGCGAGGGAGACGAGGGATAAGGGAGGGGGAAAAGGAAAAGGGAGGGGATAGGGCGGGATGAGGGGGGGAAAAGGGGGGGGGGGGGTATTAGGACAATTATAGGGAGGAGTCCTTCTTTCTGCCTCCAGCCTTATGTAATCTCATTTTTTGCCGCTTTTATAATGGATGAAGTACACGATAGTAAAGTAATTTCCGGATTGTTCTCTCCCCTCCGCGCACAGGACGGGCAGTCCCGCACCGTCCGGCAGTTCCAGTTCACTGATTGGCCAGAACAAGGCGTGCCAAAATCAGGGGAAGGTTTCATCGATTTCATAGGCCAAGTGCACAAGACCAAGGAGCAGTTTGGGCAGGATGGGCCGATCTCCGTTCACTGCAGGTAGGAGGCAGCGCTTTGTCTTGGTTCTTGTGTTTTAGATACTAATCTGGAATCATTCTGATTTGTGCGACACTGGAACCAGGGACCGGACCAGGGATGAAGCTGCTGATTTTCTGGGCAGCGATGGATTTGTTGCTGTTCTTCAGGACGTGTCCCAGACACTAGACAACTAAATACCTGACCACTGGTTATAGGACACAGCGGCCATTATACACAGCAATGATACTGGTTTACGTATCTAATCCCCAATCATATATCTTAATGACTAAAGCAGAGAAAACCTTAGTCCACGAGCCCCACTAGGAGCCAGAGGGTAGAGCTGCTGTGTCCACATGCCCCACTAGGAGATGGAGGGTAGAGCCACAGTGTTTACATACCCCACTAGGAGCCGGAGGGTAGAGCTGCTGTGTCCACGTGCCCCACTAGGAGCCAGAGGGTAGAGCTACTGTGTCCACGTACCCCACTAGGAGCCGGAGGGTAGAGTTGCTGTGTCCACGTGCCCCACTAGGAGCCGGAGGGTAGAGCTACTGTGTCCACGTACCGCACTAGGAGTCGGAGGGTAAAGCTGCTGTGTCCACGTACCCCACTAGGAGCCGGAGGGTAGAACCACAGTGTTTACATACCCCACTAGGAGCCGGAGGGTAGAACCATAGTGTTTACATACCCCACTAGGAGCCGGAGGTAGAGCCACAGTGTTTACATACCCCACTAGGAGCCGGAGGGTAGAGCTGCTGTGTCCACGTGCCCCACTAGGAGCCGGAGGGTAGAGCTGCTGTGTCCACGTTCCCCACTAGGAGCCGGAGGGTAGAGCCACAGTGTTAAACTACCCCACTAGGAGCCGGAGGGTAGAGCTGCTGTGTCCATGTGCCCCACGTGCCTAACCCTCTGACTGTCACATGTCACTTCTCTCTCGTGTATCGTACGCCGGGGGAGACAGACGTAATTCATTGCTCTCTATGAGGACTATGAGTCACCGTAATTGCGGCGCGCATTTTGGGCGTATCGAAGCACAACTATGAGCTGAAATGCGCCCCACGATTTACGCCAAGTGAACAGACCTTAGACAGTTTTCTTTTTGATGAGCCGCTCTTTAGATGAAGGGTGAGGTCCTGCGATTGTCAGGTGGGCAGTTTCTACCAATCAGTGGAGATCGCTCAGTTTTACACCCCTTGACAATCTATGGAATAAGCCTATACATTGTCAAGGGGGAGTGAACCTCAGCGATGCCCTCGATGTGGTGGAGCGGCAGCTTAGGGTGGATGCGTCCACCACTGTTATTTGGGTGGGGTCCTCTGCAGAGGGGGTTGTACCAATGGTTTCCCCTTCTCTTTCCCAATTGCAGCAGCAGTGTTGACCACGATCGGTGCCGGGTATCACAGCCGATCCCGGTATGGCCGGCGGGCTAGCCACAGAGCGCGGTCCTGAGCTGCGCCCATAAGACCTGTCGCGGTGCTCGTGCGGCGTCTGATTCTTGCTGTTGATCTCTTGAGCCTTATGGTCATTTTGCCTCCAGGTGTTAACGTCCATCTCTCTCTTCCAGCGCCGGGGTCGGCAGGACCGGGGTCTTCATCACCCTCAGCATAGTTCTAGAGAGAATGCGTTATGAGGGCGTCGTGGATGTTTTTCAGACTGTAAAGATGCTGCGAACTCAAAGACCCGCGATGGTGCAGACGGAGGTGAGAGCTGTGAGGGCCTGTATCCTGCCCGGCAGATCTGGTTGTATGGCCCTGCCTGTTGTGATGACTGGTATCCTGCCCGGCAGATCTGGTTGTATGGCCCTGCATGTTGTGATGACCTGTATCCTGCCCGGCAGATCTGGTTGTATGGCCCTGCCTGTGGTGATGACCTGTATCCTGTCAAGGAGATCTGGTTGTATGGTCCTGCATGTTGTGATGACCTGTATCCTGTCCAGGAGATCTGGTTGTATGGCCCTGTGTGTTTTGTGATGACCTGTATCCTGCCCGGCAGATCTGGTTGTATGGCCCTGCATGTTGTGATGACCTGTATCCTGCCAAGCAGATCTAGTCGTATGGCCCTGCCTGTTGTGATGACCTGTATCCTGCCCGGCAGATCTGGTTGTATGGCCCTGCCTGTTGTGATGACCAGTTTCCTGCCCGGCAGATCTGGTTGTATGGCCCTGCATGTTGTGATGACCTGTATCCTGCCCGACAGATCTGGTTGTATGTCCCTGCATGTTGTGATGACCTGTATCCTGACAGGCAGATCTGGTTGTATGGCCCTGCGGGTTGTGATGACCTGTATCCTGCCCGACAGATCTGGTTGTATGTCCCTGCATGTTGTGATGACCTGTATCCTGCCCGGCAGATCTGGTTGTATGGCCCTGCATGTTGTGATGACCTGTATCCTGCCTGGCAGATCTGGTTGTGTTATCAGTAGGAGGTGAGAGAGGTCAGTGTTATCAGCGGGAGGTGAGAGAGGTCAGTGTTATCAGCGGGAGGTGAGAGAGGTCAGTGTTATCAGCGGGAGGTGAGAGAGGTCAGTGTTATCAGCGGGAGGTGAGAGAGGTCAGTGTTATCAGCCAGAGGTGAGAGAGGTCAGTGTTATCAGCAGGAGGTGAGAGAGGTCAGTGTTATCAGCAGGTGAGAGAGGTCAGTGTTATCAGCGGGAGGGGAGAGAGATCAGTGTTATCAGCCAGAGGTGAGAGAGGTGAGTGTTATCAGCAGGAGGGGAGAGATATCAGTGGTATCAGCAGGAGGAGAGAGAGGTCAGTGTTATCAGCAGGAGGAGAGAGAGGTCAGTGTTATCAGCAGGAGGTGAGAGAGGTCAGTGTTATCAGCAGGAGGAGAGAGGTCGGTGTTATCATCCAAAGGTGAGAGGTCAGTGTTATCAGCAGGAGGGGAGAGAGGTCAGTTTTTATCAGCGGGGAGAGAGAGGTCAGTTATCAGCGGGAGGTGAGAGGGTCAGTGTTATCAGCAGGAGAGAAGAGGTCAGTGTTACACGGGGGGTGGAGGGCAGTGTTTCAGCAGGGGGAAAGGGGAGGTCAGTGTTATCAGCAGGAGGAGAGAGGGTCAGTTTTATAGAGAGGAGAAGAGAGGTCAGTGTTACGCGGGGGTGGAAGGGCAGTGTTATCAGCGGGAGGTGAGAGAGGTCAGTGTTATCAGCGGGGGGTGAGAGAGGTAAGTGTTACGCAGGAGGTGAGAGAGGTGTTATCAGCAGGAGGGGAGAGGGTATGTTATCACCAAGGGGAGAGAGGGGTCGTGTTATCCCCAGGAAGGAGGAGAGGTCAGTGTTATCAGTAGGGGTGAGAGAGGTCAGTGTTATCAGCAGGGGTGAGAGAGGTCAGTGTTATCAGGGGAGGAGGAGGGGGAAGGAAATGTTATACGAAGGTGAAAGAGGGTCAGTGTTATCAGAGGATGAGAGAGGTCTGTTACACTGGGGGGGAGAGAGAGGTCAATGTTTCAGCAAAAGGGTGAAGAGGTCAGTTTTTATCGCAGGAGGAGAGAGGGGGGGTCAGGTTATCAGGGCAGGCGGGGGTTGAGAGGTCAGTTTTACAGCAGGAGGTGAGAGAGGTTTCAGTGTTATCACAGGGGTGAGAGGGTCAGTGTTATCACCCGGGTGGGGGGAGGTTTGGTTAATAGCAGGAGGAGGAAAGAGGTATGTTATCATAGGAGGTTTCAAGTTATCGGCGGAGGAAGAGGAGAGGTCAGTTTATCACAGGAGGTGAGAAAAAGGTAGTGTTATCACAAGGTGAGAGAGGTGAGTGTTATCACCAGGGGGGGAGAGAGGTAGTGTTAAATCAGCAGGGGGGTGAGAGAGGTCAGTGTTATCAGGGAGGGTGAGAGAGGTCATGTTATCACGGGAAAAGAAGAGGTCAGGGATCAGGGGAGGAGAGAGAGGTAGTGTTTCACAGGAGCTGAGAGAGGTCAGTGTTTCAGAGGAGCTGAAGAGGGTCAGTGTTATCAGCGGGGGGTAAGAGTCAGTGTTATCAGGGGGGGGGGGGGGGGGGTGAGAGGGTCATTTTGTTATCAGGGAGGGTAAGAGAGGGTCGGAGTTTCGGAGGAGGAAGGCAGTGTTATCAGCGGGAGGTGAAGAGGCAGGTTATCAGCGGGAGGTTGAGAGAGGTCGTGTTTCAGCGGGAGGAAGAGGGGGTCGTGTTATCAGCGGGAGGAGAGAGAAGGTCAGTGTTATCAGCAAGAGGAAAGGAAAAGGGTTTCATGTTACAGAGAAGGTGAGGAGGTCAGTATTATAGAGGAGAGGAGGTCAGTGTTTTCAGCGGATGAGAGAGGTCAGTATTTCGAGGGAGAGAGGTCGTTATAGCGGAGGAGAGAGAGGCCCGTGTTTCAGCGGGAGGTGAGAGAGGTCCGTGTTATCAGCGGGAGATGAGAGAGAGGTCAGTTTTATAGCGGGAGAGGGAGAGGTCATGTTTCGCGGGAGGAGGAGAGGGTCAGTGTTATCAGCGGGGGGGTTTAAAGGGGGAGGTCAGGTTATCGCGGGGGAGAAGAGGTCTGTTTATCTGGGGGGGGAAAGAGAGAGGCAGTGTTATCAGCGGGAGGTAAAAGGAGGTCAGTGTTTCAGCGGGAGGTGAGAGGGGTCAATGTTATCAGCAGGAGGGGAGAGAGGTCATTTGTTATAGAGAAGGTGAGAGAGGTCAGTTTTTCAGCGGGTGAGAGAGGTAGTTTTTATCAGGGGAGGAGAGAAGGTCGTGTTATCCCAGAGGTGAGAGGGCGAGTTTATAGCAGGAGGTAGAGGGTCAGTGTTATCAGCAGGAGGAGAGGGGTCATTTTTATCAGCAGGGGTGAGAGACTGTTATCACAGAAGGTGAGAGAGGTAAATTGTTATCCAGGTGAGAGAGGTCAGTTTTATCACGGAGTGGAAGGGCAGTGTTATCAGAGGAGGGAGAGGGTCAGTGTTATCAGCGGGAGGAGAGAGAGGTAGTGTTATCAGCGGGTGAGAGAGGTCGTGTTATCGGGGGGGTAGAGAGGTCAGTGTTATCAGCGGGAGGGAGAGAGGTCGTGTTATCAGCAGGAGGAAAGAGAAGGTCTTTTATTACAGAAGGAGAGGAGAGAGGTCAGTGTTTTTAGCAGAAGGAGGAGAGAGGTCAGGTTTTCGCAGGTGAAGAGGTCAGTGTTCTACGGGAGGGGAGAGAGGTCAGTGTTATCAGCGGGAATGGAGAGGTCGTGTTATCAGCGGGAGAGGAAGGAGGTCAGTGTTATCATCGGGGGGAGAGAGAGGTCAGTGTTATCAAGGAGGTGAGAGGGCCCAGTTTTATCAGCGGGAGGAGAAAAGGGTCAGGTTATCAGGGGGGGGAGGGAGGTCAGTGTTATCAGGGGAAGAGGAGGGGTCAGTGTTTTTCAGGGGGAGGAGAGAAGGTCAGTGTTATCGCGGAGCTGAAGAGGTCAGTTTATCAGAGGAGTGAGAGAGGTCAGTTTATCAGCAGGAGGTGAGAGAGCTCAGTGTTTATCAGCGGGAGGGGGAGGAGGTCATGTTAGCAGGGGGAGGGGGGTCAGGGGTTATCAGCGGGGAGGTAGAGAGGGTCATGTTATCAGCGGGAGGTGAGAGGGGTCAGTGTTTCAGGGGGGAGGTGAGAGAGGTCAGTGTTATCAGCAGGAGGAGAGAGAGAGGTCAGTGTTATCAGCAAGAGGAGAGAGAGAGGTCAGTGTTATCAGCAGAAGGTGAGAGAGGTCAGTATTATCAGCAGGAGAGAGAGGTCAGTGTTATCAGCAGAAGGTGAGAGAGGCATATTATCAGAGGTGAGAGGGGTAGTTTTTTATCAGCGGGAGGGGGAGAGAGGTCAGTGTTATCCGGGAGATGAGAGAGGGTCAGTGTCATCCGGGAGATGAAGAGAGGTCAGTGTTATCACGGGAGGAGGAGAGGTCGTGTTATCACGGGAGGGAGAGGGTAGTGTTATCGGGGAGGTGGAGAGTCAGTGTTACAGGGGAGGAGAGAATCAGGTTTTCAGCGGGAGGAGAAGGAGGTAGTGTTATCAGCGAGAGGGGAGAGGGGTCAGTGTTTTTCAGCGGGGGGTGGAGGGGTTATGTTATCAGCGGATGGAGGAGGTAGTTTTTATCAGCGGGAGGGGAAAAAGAGGTCGTTTTATCAGGGGAGGGGAAAGGATGTTTATCGCAGGGGAAAAGAGGTCAGTGTTATAGGGAGGAGAGAGGTCAGTTTATGGAGGTGAGAGAGTCAGTTGTTATCAGCGGGGGGGACCCGAGGTCAGTGTTATCAGCAGGAGGAGAGGGGAAGGTCAGTGTTATCAGCAGGACGAGAGGGGTTTCAGTGTTATCAGCAGGAGGAGAGAGAGGTCAGTGTTATCAGCAGGAGGCGAGAGAGGTCAGTGTTATCGACAGGCGGTTAGAGAGGTCAGTGTTATCAGTGGGAGGTGAGAGAGGTCAGTGTTATCAGGGGGAGGTGAGAGAGGTCAGTGTTATCAGCAGGAGATGAGAGAGGTCCGTGTTATCGGTGAGATGACGTGTCTATGTCCTATCTGTCTAAGTCCTATCTATGTGTCTATGTCTTATCTATGTGTCCTTGTAATGGAGGTGCTGACGAATATTTCTGTCTTTTCTCCATAAAAGTAATTGTTGAGTAATTTTCGGATATATTTGGGTGATCTGTGCCCTCCGGGACCTGCATTCACTTCCTCTTTCCCTCTATGGCAGGATGAATACCAGTTTTGCTACCAGGCCAGTTTGGAGTATCTGGGCAGCTTTGATCACTATGCAACATAAGAAGCCATCTTACGGGAACGCGGTCAACAACAGACGTCATTGCAGTTTCTGCCGACCCTCTTACAAGGCCTGAACTCATAAAACTGACAGACTCCGGCACCAGGGGTGGGAAGCCGAACACATTTGTTACAGTTGTCACATTCAGGACTCTGTGGTGTCCAGAGACTTTCTGAGACTTGGGTGACTTCTATTTTCCAATGCTTTTGGTGTGATACTTCAATCACTGTTCTTGACTATACATGGATCTTGTACCAAAAGTGGTAATCCCAGCTTGTGTAACGATGTATGTTCTTCATAAGAGGATCGCAGGAACTGACGTTGCATCCTTGAGGCTCATTTGATTTTTTTTTTCTCAGACTTTTAAAGTAGAACCTGTTCAGACAGAATAACTGCAAATGTTTGTGGTCTGGTAAATCTTAGAGTTATTTATGCGTGTGTCGTAACTTTACCAAGAGCCCTGAAGATAATAAAAAAAAAAAATGAAAAAATGAAAAAAAAAAAAGAATAAAAACGTGTGGGCAAAAGTAAAATTTAAGCAGGCTGGAAGGTGAAAAACCACGGCCGGATAAATTGTCACTTACCCACTGAGCCGCCAACACCTGCCTCTGCCTTGCAACATTCCTATCAATTGCGGTGATGTTAAGACTTGTTACTAACAATTTGCACATATCTTTATTTAAGCCGACGGGTTTCAGCCTTATCTGATCTCTCCTAGAAGATTCGACATAATAAGGAAGAAATCCAACGTTTCGTTTGGTTTCCTGGGTTGATTGTAAGACTAGAGAGGAGATAGGGTAGAAACCTGCCCCAGACGTCCTGCAGTTTCGTGACTGTGGCCAATTCTGTGTTTTTACTTATTTATTTTTTCTTCTTCTTTTTTTTTTTTTTAATGTGTCCAAACTCCAAAGTGCAGCTTGTATATTTCAGAGTGTACATCGGTAGCTTGCTTTTAAGTATTGTATCTGTATCCATTTGAGTGACATTAAACTTAGAGCCCTTTTTATATATTGTATTGCCTTTTTGTAAAGAGAAGACAAAGTATCGAAGCAGAGACGTTCTACAGTCCATATTCTGTTACAGACTTGTCTATTTTTTCACTGTAGAGATGTTCTTGGCGATGGTTCCCTTCAAACACCCCCCCCCCCCCCCGACCCCCGTCAGCTGCTCTCCTCCGCTCGACTTTTTTTTTACTCCTCACTACCACCCATGTCGACCCTGTCGCGAGGTCGAGGACCCCGTTCATTTCCCACCGACTCCGGAATTTGGGCTTAATAAGAAACGTAACCAAAAATATTTATTTACTTAAAAAAACACAAAAAAAATGTAATGTAAATAGGACAAGAATCCGAGTCGTCTCCCGAGCCCCCGAAGCTCCCGCCAGAGGCCGTACGTGGCTGATAGAAATGCTCCGATGTCCTTCTTTTAGCAGCGAAGAGTTGCAGGGGTCACAAAACACAACAAAAATCTTCTAGATTTTCTCGATCTGTCGTTTGCAGTCGCTCGATGAAAATATATCAATTGGCTCCTGTGTAAAAAAAAGTCTAAGTTTTTCGTATTACAGGAATGTGTGTAATGCAGAAACGTGCGGATTTTGTAGGACTCTGCAGGACGACGCGCTCTTCCCATATAACGAGAAACCTGTGGTTCTGAGACTCCCGAATGTACAGACCATGGTGGAACGATCCGCAGCAGGTTATCGGGGAAGAGTCGCGGCCGCTGCATCCAGAAACGCCGAAATCCAACCCTCTGTTCATCCTAATTGTAAAGTGCAACTGTCAACTCTTTATAATTGTAATTGAAGCAGCAATGAAATGTGATTTATTCACCATAATGTATGTAGAAATATCAACTTTGTATTAAAGAAGTCAAAATGACTCCGCTGCCTCCCTAGGGTTTTCTGGGGAAGGGTTTGAGAAAAACGCCGGGGTCGCCGGGCTCCGTGTGTTATTATACAGGGGACGAGGCTCAGGGTGAGGTCTCTAATGAAGGAGCAAAGAGCGAGCGATCAGCTGTCTCCTCGGTAGGTGAAAAGTGAGTGTCCCAAAGTATTCTACCAAAAATTAAGACCTAAAGCGGTGTTTTTCCTGACCCAACTTAAAATTTCCCATTTCCCTGTTCGGCTTTAGGGGGTTCTCCAGCTTCGGGCTATTTTTCCCTTTTTCAGGCGTGATCATTCCCCGCTTCAGGCCCCCATTTCCCTTTTTCAGGCTGGGGAATTTTCTCCAGCTTAAGGCTCCCATTTCCCTTTTGGGTTAGTGTTATCGGCGGGAGGTGAGAAAAGGTTCATTGTTATTATGGGAGGTGAAGATTTCCCAGTTTTTTTACCCAGGAGGAGAGAGAGGTCGGGTGTTTTTCAGCGGGGGGGTGAGGGGAGGTCAGTGTTATAAAGCGGGAGGGAGAGAGGTCATTTTATCGGGGCGGGAGAGAGGGTTCAGTGTTATCAGCGGGGGTGAGAGGGGTTCGTTTTAAATCAGCGGAGGGGAGAGAGGTCATTGTTTATCAGCAGGGGAGGAGGGGGAGGGGGGTCGGGTGTTTTCAGCGGGGGGTTTGAGAGGAAAGTGTTATCAGCAGGGGGGAGAGAGGTCAGTGTTATCAGCGGGAGGTAAAAAGAGGGTCAGTGTTATCAGCGGAGGAAGAAGGTCAGTGCCCCTTCAGGTGGGGGGAGGGGGTTTCCAGTTTTATCAGGGGAGGGGAGAAGGTCAGTGTTACCGGGCAGGAGGGGAGAGATTTTAATGTTATCAGCGGGAGGGGGAAGAGGTCAGTGTTTTCGGGCGGGAGGTGAGAGAGGTCAGTTATATCGGGGGGGAAAGGGGAGAGGGTCAGGGTTTTTCCAGGGGGGGGTGAGAGAGGTCAGTTTTATCAGCTGGGGTGAGAGAGGGTCAGTGTTACCCGCGGGAGGGAGAGAGGTCGGGTGTTATCAGTGGGGGGGAAAGAGAGGTCTTGTTTTCAGCAGGAGAAGAGAGGGGTTTCAGTGTTATCAGCAGGGGGGGAGAGGGGCTCAGTGTTATCAGCGGGTGGTGAAAAGAGGTCAGTGTTACCCAGGGGAGGTGAAAAGAGGTCATGTTATCGCGGGAGGGGGAGAGGTCAGTGTTATCAGCGGAGGTGAGAGAGATCGTTTTTCCGGGGGGGGGGGGGGAAGGAAGGGGGAGAGGGTCAGTTTTTATCAGGGAGGGGGAGAGAGAAATTTAATTTCGGGGAGGTGAGGAGGTCAGTGTTATCAGGGGAGGTGAAGGGGATTTTTAAATTTTTTTCAGCGGGAGGGAGAGAGGTCGTGTTATCAGCGGGGGTGAAAAGGGGTTTCGTTTATCAGCGGGGGGGAAAAAAGAGGTCAGTGTTATCGGGGGGTGGAGAGGTCAGTGTTATCAGGGGAGGTGAGAGGGGGTCAGTTTTTTTCCCCGGGAGGTGGGAGGTCGGTTTATCCCCGGGAGGTGAGAGAGGTCTTTGTTATCACCCAAGGTGAGGAGGTCAGTGTTATCACGGGAGGGGAGAGAGGTCAGTTTTTTGGGGGGGGTGAGAGAGGTCAGTTTTATCAGGGGAGGTGAGAGAGGTCGTTTATCGGGGAGGGGGAGGGGGATTTTTCAGAAAATTATTTCGGGGGGGAGGAAGAGAGGTCAGTGTTATACGGGAGGGGGAAAAAGGGGGCCCAGTTTTAAAGAAGGGGGGGGTTTGAAGAGGGGGTTTGGGGGTGTTTATCAGCCAAGGTGGGGGAGAGGTCGGTGTTATCACCCGGGAGGTGGGAGGTCGTGTTATCACCCGGGAGGTGGAGAGGTCAGTGTTATCAGCGGAGGTGAGAGAGGTCAGTTTTTAATCAGCGGGGTGAGAGGGGTCAGCGTTATCGGGGGGGAGGTGAGAGAGGTCATTTATCACCCAAAAACGGGTTTTTAAAAAGGGGGGAGGGTCATTTGTAATCAGCGGGGAGAGGAGGAAGGGGGGGGGGTTCAATCTTTTCAGCAGGGGTGAGAGAGGGTGAGTGTTATCGGGCAGGGTGAGAGAGGCCCAGTTTTTATCTGCAGGAGGAGAGAGAGGTCGTGTTTTTTCAGAAAGGAGGTGAGAAAGGTCATTTGTTATTAGCGGGAAAAGGGGGAGAGGGTTTCAATGTTACCCGGGCAGGAGGGGGGGGTTTCATTTTATCGGGGGGGAGGGGGAGAGAGGTCGGTGTTATCAGCGGGAGGTGAGAGAGGTCGGTGTTATCGGCGGGAGGAGAGGGAGGTCAGTTTTTATCAGCGGGAGGGAGGAGGTCAGTGTTATAACCAAGGGGGAAGATCAAAAAAAAGGGGGAAAAATTTTCATTTTATCCAAAATAACATTTTTCAATTAGTCAGGGTACTTGCCTATAATAGTCCATCTCACTGTACCAGCATGAATTAAAGGGGTTGTCTCACTACATTGATTCATCTAAACCCCAATCCTGTGTTCTTGGTTTCATTTTGAATTTTAGGGGGGGTGTTTCCGGCTTCTTCTAGATGCGTAGAAGCCGGTCTGTAGCTATTCAAACCCGTGGACCAAAATATTGGGAAAGTGACTTTTTTTTGCCCAATCTTTTAAAATTTAAAAAACAGGGAATTCCCCGTAGGAGATTAAAAACCCCTTTTAAAATGTAGGGCACCCGTGTACCCAGGCTCTCGGGTGTTTTATTTAAACCCCCATAAAGTGACCGTATAGTGGGGAGACACCAGTGTACACAGCCTCTGCCGACTGTTTATTACCTCCATACAGTGACCATATTGTGGGGGGCATTTAGTGTACAAAACCTCTGCAGACGTTTAATACCCCATTTCGGTTGCCCATTTTTCAGAGATCAGGTTTCTATTCATCGGGGGTAGGATTTTTGGGGCTTTTCTTTTTTGGTTTTGAGTTTCTATTCCTCAGGGATTTAGAGTTTTTCTATTCCTAAAGGATCAGAGTTGCTATTCCTCATGGTCGGGTTTGCTATTCCCGGGGATCAAGTTGTTTTTCTTCAGGGACAGAGTTGTCTTTTCTTCGGGATCAAGTTGTCTATTCCCTCAGGGTCAGATTGTCTTTTCCTCGGGATCAAGTTGTTATTCCTCGGGGATCAGAGTTGTTGTTCTTTGGGATCACAGTTGTTTTTCCCGGGGATCAATTTGTCTTTCCCTTTTAAGGGTCAGAGTTTTTTTCCCCAAGGTTTTTTCCCAAAGAGGTCTATTCCGGGGATAGAGTTGTCTATTCCTGGGGGATCAGAGTTTTTTTCCCCTTTTTTTCTTTCCGGGATCAGAGTTGTCTATTCCTCAGGGATCAGAGTTGTCTATTCTTCAGGGATCAGAGTTGTCTATTCCCTGGGGATCAGAGTTGACTATTCCAGGGGGATCAGAGTTGTCTATTCCTGGGGTGGGTTTTTCCAGGTTGTCTATTCCTCGGGGATCGATTTGTCTTTTCCCTCGGGGACAGAGTTGTCTATTCCTCCAGGGGAAAATAGAGTTGTCTTTTTCCTCGGGATCGTAGGAAAAGTTGTCTATTCCCCGGGGCTTTCCCAGAGCTTTGTTATTTTGTGGGGCCCCGGGGATCAGAGTTGTCTATTTGGGTAAGGGGGATAAAGGTTGTCATTCTCAGGGTCAGGTTGTCTATTCTAGGGTCGAGTTGTCTTTTCTGGGATCAGGTTGTTTTTTACCCTTGTTAGGGATCACAGTTTCTATTTTCGGGGTAAGTTGTCTTTTCCTCGGGATCAATTTTGTCTACCCCTGGGGATCAGAGTTTTGGGGTTATTTTTTCCCCTGGGGATCAGAGTTTCTTTTCCCTGGGGGTTTCGATTTTGTCTATTCTCGGGATCAAGTTGTCTATTTCCTCGGGGTTTTTTAAAAGGGAGTTGCTATTCTTCGGGGATCAGATTTGTCTTTCCCCTTCGGGGGGGATCAGAGTTGTCTATTTCCCCTTTTTTCCGGGGTCAGAGTTGTCTATTCTCGGGGATCGAGTGGGGTAATTTTATTCCTCGGGGATCTGAGTTGTCTATTCCACGAGCATCAGAGCTGTCTATTCGGTAGCGATCAGAGTTGTCTATTCTGTAGGGATCAGAGTTGTCTATTCCTCAGGGATCGATTGTATTCTGTGGGGATCAAGTTGTCTTTTCCCCTGGGTTTTAGGGGATCACAGTGCTATTCCTTGGGATCAAGTTTTATTTCGGGGATAAACCAGGGTTGTCAAAACCTCGGGGATCAAGTGTCTATTCCTCGGGGGACAGAGTTTCTTTTCCGGGATCAGAGTTCTTTTTCCCCGGGGGTTCGAGTGTCTATTCTGGGGGATCGATTGTCTATTCCTCGGGGATCAGAGTTGTCTATTCCTCGGGGATCAGAGTTGTCTATTCCTCGGGGATCAGAGTTGTCTATTCCTCGGGGATCAGAGTTGTCTATTCCTCGGGGATCAGAGTTGTCTATTCCTCAGGGATCAGAGTTGTCTTCTGGGGGTAAAGTTGTTTTTCCTCGGGAAAGGATCACATTGTCTTTTCCCTATGGATCAGGTTGTCTTTTCCTCTGGGATAAATTTTGTCTTTTTTCTGGGATCAAGTTGTTATTCTTCTGGGATCAAGTTTTCATTCTTTGGGTCGATTTCTATTTCTGGGATCGAGTTTCTATTCTTCTGGGATCAGATTTTGTTATTCCTGGGGATCAAGTTGTCTTTTCCCTGGGGGTCAAGTTGTTATTCCCGGGGATCAGAGTTTGTCTTTTCTGTAGCGATCAGAGTTGTCTATTTGGGATCGAGTTGTTTTTTTCCTCGGGATCGATTGTCTATTTCGGGTCAGAGTTGTCTATTCCTCAGGGATCAGAGTTGTCTATTCCTCAGGGATCAGAGTTGTCTATTCCTCAGGGATCAGAGTTGTCTATTCCTCAGGGATCAGAGTTTTTTTCCCTGGGGTAGAGTTGTCTATTTTAGGGCGAGTTGTTTTTTCTTAGGGCAGAGTTGTCTATTCTCAGGGATCAGAGTTTCTTCTGGGACAGATTGCCCATTCTGTAGGGATCAGATTGCTTTTCTGTAGGGATCAAGTTTCTTTTCGTGGGGTAAGAGTTGTCTATTCTTAGGGTCAGAGTTTCTTTTTGGGGTTAAAGTTGTCTTTCCCGGGATCAAGTGTCTTTTTTTTCCCC
>JAODAL010047000.1:0-30362 GCA_025379985.1 Phyllomedusa bahiana | reverse complement strand
GGGGGGATGGGAACTTCCGCCATGTTTTGTTCCGTCTGGTGAAGGGAAATGTTCCCCACTCGCTTATAAAAAGAGAACGTATATTTTTAAATGTTTATATACGGTTTATTGTTTACTGATGGAAATAATGCTGTTTTAAAATTAAGGAAATGTGGAGATAGTGTATCTAGGAGAAAGAAGGACCTTGTTTGTGACAGACCTTGGTTTTTTATAAATGAAAGGGGAGGGTAAAATGCAAAAGGGGGGGGGTTTAAAGATGGTATATAAAGGGTTTGTTTTTTAGATGTATATACCCTGAGAAGCGTGAGGAATCGGCGAAACGCGTTGAGGGGGCCAAATTTTTTTAGAATAAGTTTTTATGTATCTTTATTGTTTTTATATATTAAAAGTTTTGCAATAGGAAACCTCCTTCAACTCCTAATTTAAGAGCGCGGAAAAAACCCCTTTTGGGGTTTTTTTGAAAAGCTTCATTTGCCTTTTTATTTTTTGGATAAACTATATATCACAAGCTCAGCTTCTCTCCTCTATCATATAACCCTTTTTAAATCACAGGCCAGCTTCTCCCCATCTATAACCCTTTTAAAAATCACGAGCCAGCTTCTCCCTCACATAAAACCCCTAATATACAGACCGCTTCTCCCCCTCTACAATATAACCTATATATCACGAGCCAGTCCTTCCTCTATCATAAACCCAATATCACAGAGCTCAGTTTCTCTCCCCTTACATATAACTCTATATATCACACTCACTCCTCTCCTCTTCATAAACCCTTTTAATCACGACTCAGCCCCCTCCCCCTATATAAACCCCTATAAAAACAGAGTCACTTTCTCCCTCTACATAAAACCCCATATATCACAGAGCTCACTTCTCTCCTCTATATATAACCCTAATATCACAACCTAGCTTCCTCCCCATCAATAACCCATATTCACAGAGCTCATTTCTCCCCCTCTATCATATAACTCTATATATCACACTCACTCCTCTCCTCATAAATTCCCCCTATTATCCAGACCTAGCTTCCCCCCCTCTACAATAACCCTATATATCACGAGCTCAGTTTCTCTCCCTCTATCATAAAACCCCTATAATCAAAGCCCCTTCCTCCTCATATATAACCCTATAATCCAGAGTCAGCTTCTCTCCTCTACATAAACCCTATATATCCCCAGAGCTCACTTCTCTCCTCTATCATCTAACCCGATAGATCACAGAGCTCAGCTTCTCTCCTCTGTCATATAACCCTATATATCACAGAGCTCAGCTTATTTCCCTCTGTCACATCCTGCTTTTAGATATGGCAGCAGTAACCACCTGTAACTTGTTGGTAAGTAAGCATGCCTTAATCTCTAGACGTCAGTGGAGAGACCTTGCATCTTCTCTGTTCAATTCCCCCATGGATGCAGTCATCATTGCCCCATCAGGGTACCTCTATTTTACTAATTACTGAGGATCATGCAGTAAATTTCTGAGGTGGAGACACCCCTGTAAACTTTTAAATTTATGAAACAAAGTAAAAAATACCCATCGTACTTTTTCATTAAAGGGGATCAGGTTGTCTTCATTATCCTGTTGAATTTTGACAAGACTCCAATATAAATGGGGGGGGAGGAAAAATGCAGTGGCCCGGTTGTAATGTAACATTAGAAGGGATAGAGGTGACACTGCCCCCACTTCCTCTTGGAATTTATAATGTGTCCGTTAAAATGAATGGAATCTCACTTACAGCTAATGGGTAAATACAATGTTATATCTCAACCTTCTCTTATTCAAGCCATCCCAGCGATCAGCTGATTTCTGTATGTCCAGCTGCTGAAGTATCTGACAATGAGCTGATTTCTTAAAGGGGTTGTCTCATCGCACTGTTTCATAAGTCAGTACATTCTATCATTCATGCACCCTGACACTTCCTGGTCAAGGGGCTGTAATTAGCAGAGCTCGTGTATTCAGAATTTTCTAACCCGAAAACAATTCCTGCTACCAGTCCAAGAACTTTAACTAAATATACAGTTTAATTTGTGTCTTTTTTTCGAAAGATCAGAAACACACAAACTTCCCGGGTGCCCGCAGTTCTGTGCCCCTACCTGTGTGGGACATCACTCCCTGCTAACAAAAGAAAACAGGGGAAGCAAACAAACAGTCGGGTTAAATAGAGAAAACCCGAGAGCCCCCAGAAGGAATAAAATCATTTGTGCCCCCCAAACAAAAAAAATTAAAACAATTATTTGGAAAACAATTTCTTTTGTGTTCCCAAAAATTGAAAGCTAGTCTTTGTAGTGAGAAAAACCCTTTAAGGTCCGACTGCTAAAGTACCTGGCAATCAGCTAATTTCTAGAGTTCCAACTGGAATTTCCCAATATCCGCAAAACCACTTGGGGTTAAGTTAAAATTTCCCCTGCGTGATATACAAAGATACATTTTTTACTCAAAAATGCCATTAGCTTTCTGCAGAAGGAAAAAAACTTTTTCTCTAGGGCCACCCATTGGAGGTAGGTACTGTACATATACTGTAGGTCAACATGTAACCAATTAAAGAGCCTTCAAACTACAGAGATTACACCAGAGGGCTCCAAAAGGTGAAACGGTACCACTTCAGAGCTACATTAAAGACTTCTCACACAGCTAGATCCTGCTGTGCTTTGTACTGATGAGGGAATCCCGAAACAGGTGTCAGTTGATGTGTGACTTTTGCTTTTGGAGGACATTATGGTTAGGTTGATAAAACCTAGTTGTGTTTGGAGGCTCATTTTTTTGGATTAAATATTGACTTACAAGCTAGCTACCTCTGATAGGTGGCACTAAAAAGACAGTTTCGCTTCTTCTATAAGATAACTAATTTGGATATAATTTTTCCCAGGGGACACTGCCTGCCAGCTGTAGTCTTCACAAGAAAAAACCTTACCTCTTGAGCAGTGTCCGACTGGGGTGCCTAGGGCCCACAGGTGGGGTCCCACCAGTTGAGCTCTTTCTGGGCCCTACTGTGGAGTTTATTTTAGGGGCACACCCTAGAGTTACTGTAAATAGCTGTAAATGCCTCTTTTACTCTGCATCTGTTTGCTTCTTCTGGGGATGTATATGAAGGTAAAAAACAACTCCAGGTCCAGCATGCTCATGGGCCCACCGGGGGTTTTGCCTGTTCCCCTATGGGCCAGTCCGAGCCTGCCCTTGAGAGTATTTTGTGTGGTGTTTATGCATACCTCCCAACGTTTAGAGATTGCAAAGAGGGACACATCAGATCACGCCTCTAACCACGCCCAAACACATGACATCACACCAAGACACGCCTCTAACCACGCCCATACACATACATGCCAACTTTTAGACAGCTAAAAAGGGAAAACAAATTTCAGGGTTGCTTGTATCCAATGATGAATATTTAATCAATTATTATGTAAATACAGCGAGTGTACAATCAGATACTTGTACAGCAAGGGAGTCAGTTATATTTACGCAAATCCATTTCTCAAATGAAAAAGAGGGACATTTATAGAGCAAAAAGGGACAGAGGGACAAGGGTTAAAAATAGGGACAGTCCCTCCAAAATAGGGACAGTTGGGAGGTATGTTTATGTAGTTGTGCCAAAACTTGCTATGGCTCTTCTCATGGCTATTATTGAACCCATTCTAAGACATTAAAGCTTCCTAAAGGAGTAGCTTATGTGCTTGTGTCCCTATGACATTATTTCCTGGCTTTGTGGTTCAGCATTTCCATAAGGACATTGAGTGGATTTAGATATAAAAGTTTATGTTCTTACTTTAATAATAGCAGAGTAACCAAGTATGTGGAAACTGAGGTGGTTGGAGATTTACACTATGTCAACATGACAATACTAAAGTAGCATCACATCTTGGGGTCCACTTAGATTAATTAGATGACCTGACTAGCTTATCACTTCCTCCTCTCCTCGCTTCCTTTCTCATGTCCCTAGACATGGCATATCCTCAAACACTAGCCCAAGGTAGTTTTGTCATGAATTGGGAGAACTTCCCCAGAGACTGTTTCCAATGGTTGAGCTTCTCCTGGCTTTTCTTATTATGTCTAACAACCAAAAAAATATAATGGAAATGTATTATTACCTCAGGAGTAAAAGTTTGACTTTTGCATTAAATTGACCCTTTGGCTACCAACTGATGTCTGGGCATGGATGTTCAGTAGCAAGCATTATTCACTTGACGCAGTAGAATTCTGGGTGTAAATCTTAACCAATCATTCCCTTGGTGCTACGGTGTCTGAGCATGGTGGCTCATTGGTTAGTAGGGTTCACTTGAATCATTTGGTTCCTGGGTTAAAATCTAACCAGGATATCTACATGAACATGTGGGGTCTAAGAATATCGGCTTAGCAGGTAGAGGGGATATCTTGAAGCACTGGATTTCTGGATTCAGTTCTAGCCAGATCAATTCCATGGTGTTGTGGTATTTGGATATAGTGGTTAGAAGGGTCAACTTGAAGCTTTGGAGTCATAGGTTTAAATGTAACCCCAATAGTTCTGTGGAAGTATGGTGGCTTATTGGTTAGTACAGTTGACCTGAATCATTGGATTCCTGGGTTAAAATCTATCTGAGAATAGTAGCTTTGTAGGTAGAGGAGTTGTCTTGAAGAACTGAATAGAAGAATTTAGATCTAGCCAGATCAAAACTTGGACTTGTGGTATTTAGGCACAGTGGCTCAGTGGTTAAAAGAGTTGACTTGAAGCTTTGAAGTCCTAGGTTTAAATGTAACGTAAATAGTCAGATGGACCTGTGGTATCTGAGCAAGTTGGTACATTGGTTAGTACAGATAACTTGTGGGGTCTGAACATGGTGGTACATTGTTTAGAATTGTTGTTCTAAAGCATTGGAACCCTTGGATCTGAGCAGGTCATCTCCATGTACATGTGGTATCTTAAGGTGGCCCAGTGATTAATCCTATTAGCCAAGCCAATATTTCCATGGGATTTGAATATCTAAAATGCGGTTCTGATACCCAGGTTTAGGCTTATTTGCAGATCATTTCACAATCAGCATGGTATAGTTTCTATTGGGATCTGTTCAAGTTCATATCAAGTTTCCCATACACATAAGGCTAAGAATGGCTGGTCCTGTCAATTTCTGTGTGAAGAATTGACATTAATTTGGCAGATGTTGGGGGAAGAGAAGATGGGGCATGTTGAATTTCATCAGCTGATCCTTTTGGTCTGAAGGTAGATAAGCCACCAGAAAAGGTGTCTGTCAGTGGCTTCCCCTCTCTTTCTTATTGAGGAAACATGAATTCTTGGCTGAGCCAAGCCTGACTGGGTGTGTAGAATTCAAAAGGAATGGCATTTCGCTGAAGATGTATGACCACCTTTCTTTCATGTGCTTCCATTGGATTTAATAGGTCAGTTAGCCTCCTGTGAGACTGACCTTGGTATATAAGTTTCTGAGAGAAAGAAGTTCAATTATAGACCCAAACTGGGCCCCCGGGACTGATGTGATTAAACATGATCCATATAAGACAATAGCCCTACATAAATAGTGGAAAATTAATAGTTCTATGTGGTAAATTTGCCAATGTAGACTCTCCATGGTGACCAGGACTGTCTTATCTATGGGGCAGTTGTCCAAAGGCCCTAAGAACATAGGAGGCCCCGAACAGTCAGAACTATGTCCAGAGCACATGACCTAGATCCCCTGGCCGGTGCATTTTTTTTAACTGCTTGCGTGTCATCATGATGCCATCGTCTTCCTGCCCTGCCACTTAGACTTGTAGGTTCAAGGCTGCTTTAGGCTGTGAGAAGTGAGTTTTATTTTTTCTATTCTAATTGAAGGGTCCACTATAAGGGTTTGGGACCCTATCTACCTACCTGGGCTCCTACCAACGTGGAGCCATGCATTTTCACCTACTCTCCTGTGCCCTTGCCTGCCTAACTAAAGAACCTGGGGCCTTACCCATCAGTGGCCCTACCTACCTGTAGAATCTGCTTGGTTTTGGAACAACTGGATCTTTAAAGGGTTTATTATAAAGGATAATATAAATATATATATATATATATATATATATAGAAACTAACTAAGGGTCAGAGGGATAGGGAAGGGGAGCAGGAAGGAAGGTGGGAAGAAGAGAGCTAACTAAGATTGTGTATGATCTTTTATACCAGACACAACCACACACATGACCCAGCCTTAGCCCAACCCAGGACCCTCCAAGAAGCAATCATTTCAGTTCTTATACAGTCTACATAAATTCTTGCAGAGTCCAGTAGGTGTCCATCTTGTCCCAAAGGTCAACATCCTTACTGGATGGTCACATTACCTAGGGGGACACAGCACATGTCCCTGAAAAGTTGGGGTTTAGCCACCAGATGGCTGACTTCCTGTCATGGGATAATGGCAATGTCCATTGTTCATTCAAGAAATAGGTTTTACAAGAGGTCAGGACGGGGAGGTTGTATTGTGTCCATTCAGATGCCATCTACTTCAGTCTGTCATGTCTTTCCTGATGTGGTTAGCAGACTTTAATCCTTTGGCTAGATACGGAGCATATACATATCCATTCCAAATCCAGCACTACCTAATGGTGGCTTACCCATCAGCCTAATGGGGGACTTGCCTACCTGCTCAAGGAATGCATGGGCTGGAGTAATGTCATATGCTTGGACAGGGCCCAATGCACTGCTTTGCCCAGGGGCTATTAATGCTGTTAAGACAGCCCTGATGGTGACTCCATTGGGGAACCTTGGAAGTATAATCCCCAAGCTCTTCCAAGATGCCTCAAACATCCCATGACCTCCACCATGGCGCTTTTATACAATGTCGCCAGCTATTTTTTGTTGTTCGGAAAATTATTGTTTTAGGCGCCTACTATGACAAAGCAACATAAACTCCAGTTGAAATGGAGCCATTGAATGTGTTGACCGTGTTCTGTATCTCCAAGTTCATATGGACTTAGTGCAGGGGTGGAATACTTTGATGACTTCAATTATCCTCTCTAACGTTATATGAATAATTAGTGGAATTAATCAGCTTTGAAAAGCCGTTTGAGTCTGTGATGAAAGGAGTATCCCGTGGAACGCTGGCAGCATTGTTGCTGTCGGCAAGGGCGCTGTTTCTACAAGGTGCAATGTGACCTGCAGAAAAGTGACATCACATATACAGATGACAATTATCATTCATAGGGAGCTGGTAAAGTTTACAGTGCAGAGAAGTTTCCATCGGCTCTCTTCATGTCTTTCAGGTTTCAGCCAATTATCCGATATGTCCTGGAAATGTACAACCTGGAACCATGCTGTGGATCCTTCCTGGGTAACGATGTGTTTTCATATTTTAATAATATTCAAGATCTGTGCAGAATCTAGGACTTCTAATTATCGAGCTGTGTGATAGTCATCCAACTTATGTTGTGATCTTTGCTTTTCTGCTGTATGTGGTGGAAAGTGACATGGTGTACCCCCATTGATCCAAATTGAAAATTTCAAAGTGGACTGGGCACATGTATATGTTTGATGCCTCAGTCCCACCCTTGTATATGTTTTATGCCTTAGTCCCACCCTTGACTACTTCGGTCACTCCCTATGAACTACTGTCTATCAGGGATGTAACTAGCCTTCATAGGGCCCCATGGCAAAATGAGATGGGGCCCCACCACCACCTAATGACAATAAACTAAAACAGCAGAATAAATAGCAATAACTAACGGTATAAATCATACTGTCATAAATCAGGGAACCCAAATAGTAGAACTGAAGAGCAAAAAACATAGGATTGCTTGTGCCCTATCAAAATGCAACAAACCAGGTCATGTTTCTAGCCAGCCCCAAGTACACCAATATCATCACACCACCTATGTCGGGACACTCCCCTGATGTCTTGTAGAAAGCCTGCAGACTACAGGACTAATTGGCATCACATGGAGCTGATGTCCTGGATTTCTGGGAAATACAATTACCACCAGCAGCCCCTATGTTGGTTGGGCCACTGAACAACTGCCTAGTGTGCACAATGGATAAGATGGTCCTGTCTAGTCATCTTGTGAAACCCACGGTACCCATACACATAGGAAAAAAGATAGCCAAACCCACCATTTCTGGCCCCACCAGCCGACTATCTTATGTGTATGGGTTTATGCCTGCTCTCCACTTTCATATAATGTATGGCCCAGTTACATCTAAAGTGCATTCAGAATTTCTCTGGTTTTCTGTTTGTTATCCAACTGTTAGGTCTCACATTGTCCTGCAGTGTCTGTATGGAACACTCTCTATTGTAAGCCATGGTTGAAGATAAGGTCTGGACATCAGGCACATGAAGAGCATTCAGAACTTCTTTAGTTTTCTGTTAGTTATCCAAATGCTAGATCTCAGGTTGCCCTGCATCCTTTTTGCTTGTTCAGTGTCTGTACGGAGAATTCTCTATGATGGGCAATGGTTGAAGGTAAAGTGTATACATGAGAAACATAAGGTGCATCCAGGATTTCTCTGATTTTCTGTTAGTTATCCAAATCCTAGATCTTATATTACCTTACAGCCTTCTTGCTTGTTCAGTGTGTGTATGGAGCATCCGTTATGGTGGGAATGGTTAGAGATAAGCTTTGGACATCAGGCATATGAAGTGCATTCAGAATTTCTCTGTATTTTTATTAATTACTCAAAAAACACAACAATTTTTTGGGCCACATTCACAGTGGATGGACTAGACTGAACCCAGTAGCAGACATCTCTGGCCTATATGCTACCTGCTATTTTTATTAATTCTCAGAATGCTAAATCTCACCTTGTCTTGCAGCCTTTTTGCTTGCTTAGCGTCTTTACGGAGTCTTCTCTATGGTGGAACATGGCTGGAGATTAGGAGTGATTATCAGGCACATGAAGTGCTTAACAGGATTCTGGCCAAAATATCTATTTGGTGTCCCTATACTAACACTGATAGATCCTGGATGGCAGACAGTGACATTCTGAATGCAGTACTGGATAGGACTATTAATAAGTATACAAGCGAATATCTACAATTATAGCAAAGATTATCAATAAATGTACCATGTACAACCATATTTAAAAGTAGAGATATGCCTGGAGTACATGATGTAACACAGGATCATTATAGGATACGTAATGTAATGTATGTACACAGTGACTGCACCAGCAGAATAGTGAGTGCAGCTCTGGAGTATAATACAGGATGTAACTCAGGATCATTACAGGATAAGTAATGTAATGTATGTACACAGTGACTGCACCAGCAGAATAGTGAGTGCAGCTCTGGAGTATAATACAGGATGTAACTCAGGATCAGTACAGGATAAGTAATGTATGTACACAGTGACTGCACCAGCAGAATAGTGAGTGCAGCTCTGGAGTATAATACTGGATGTAACTCAGGATCAGTACAGGATAAGTAATGTATGTACACAGTGACTGCACCAGCAGAATAGTGAGTGCAGCTCTGGAGTATAATACAGGATGTAACTCAGGATCAGTACAGGATAAGTAATGTATGTACACAGTGACTGCACCAGCAGAATAGTGAGTGCAGTTCTGGAGTATAATACAGGATGTAACTCAGGATCAGTACAGGATAAGTAATGTATGTACACATGACTGCACCAGCAGAATAGTGAGTGCAGTTCTGGAGTATAATACTGGATGTAACTCAGGATCAGTACAGGATAAGTAATGTATGTACACATGACTGCATCAGCAGAATAGTGAGTGCAGCATTGGAGCATAATACAGGATGTAACTCAGGATCAGTACAGGATAAGTAATGTATGTACACAGTGACGGCACCAGCAGAATAGTGAGTGCAGCTCTGGAGTATAATACAGGATGTAACTCAGAATCAGTACAGGATAACTAATGTATGTACACAGTGACTGCACCAGCAGAATAGTGAGTGCAGATCTGGAGTATAATACAGGATATAACTCAGAATCAGCACAGGATACGTAATGTATGTACACAGTAACTGCACCAACAGAATAGTGAGTGCAGCTCTGGAGTATAATACAGGATGTAACTCAGGATCAGTACAGGATAACTAATTTATGTACACAGTGACTGCACCAGCAGGATAGTGAGTGCAGATCTGGAGTATAAAACAGGATTAACTCAGGATCAGTACAGGATACTAATGTATGTACACAGTGACTACCAGCAGAATAGTGAGTGCAGCTCTGGAGTATAATACAGATGTAACTCAGGATTATTACAGGGTAAGAAATGTAATGTATGTACACAGTGACTGCACCGCAAATAGGAGTGCAGCTCTGGAATATAATACAGGATGTAACTCAGGATCAGTAGAGGATAAGTAATGTATGTACACAGTGACTGCATCAGCAGAATAGTGAGTGCAGCTCTGGAGGATAATACAGGATATAACTCAGGATCAGTACAGGATAAGTAATGTATGTACACAGTGACCGCACCAGCAGAGATATTATACAGCCAGGGGGCAGGTATGGCATTGTTGTCGGTATAAAATAGCCATGTTTAACCTCTTAACTTATAAAGATAAAAATGTCCTGTCCTTGAGTATATGGGTATAATTTTTCACTTCTCTGTTTTAGGTGGAACTATCATTAAGATCTATGGTGAAGGATTTGGTCATAACAACTCCATTATTTCAGTATATGTCGGGCAAGAACCATGTGCCATATTGAAAACCACATATGAGATGATTATCTGCAAGACACCACCTTATCCCTATGTTGATTTGAATAATGAGAACATTACTGTTCCTCTTAAAGTTTTTGTTGCAAACATGACTGTCAGGAAAGTAATTTCTGATTCTCCTACCATTGTCGGTGAAGAACTTACCTTCACTTATCGCAAAGACTTAACATCAACTATTACCAATCTGTCTTGGGTTATGGAAAATGAGAGTCTCCGATTGTTCCTTACAGGAGTCACTGTGACAGATTCAATAATTATATTTGAGAATGTTCAGTCTAACGTAGAATATGAAATAACCTACAAGAACTTGCAGAACTCAGGCTTCACAATTTCTCTTGTTCACTTTAGTGTTGGAAAATACTATATAAAAATTTATCAAGCCAATGTTGGCTTTGCTAACATCACATCGGAGAAGAAGATGTTTGCGCTTGAACCTCAAGTTTCTGCCGTGTCTCCTAGGGAAGGTCCATTGTGTGGTGGAATCCATCTTACTATTTCAGGATCTTTCTATAAAACCAGTAATTCTACAGTTGATGTGATGCTCTCAAGGGATTATAAATGCATTGTTGTGAGCGTTAGGAAAAATACAATTGAGTGTACCCTTGAAGTCAATGGCAATGCCAACCTATCAGTGCCTGTGTACCTCCAGGTATCAGTTCTGGTCAATGAAGTTTCCAGACTTTGTGAACCAAACTGCACCTTGACTTTGGTTCCAGAACAGACTCCAATAATTTATTATGTTCTTCCAAGACTACAAACAACGTCCTTCATGCTCTATATTTTTGGGGAGAGATTAAGCCAGAATCTACACATTAATCTGGACAGTCGTGAAGGATGTTCCATGGTATCATGGAATGAAACGGTGGTCATATGTCAACTTGAAGGTACCATTTCACCCGGGACTCATACAGTTAGTTTCCCATATGCAGGAGATGGACATTCATGTTTATCACTACAACTCTTTAATTTTTCCATAAAACCTCAAGTAACAGAATTTCATCCTAAGTATTTTGGTATCAATGGTGGAGGCTCTTTGATGATAGAAGGGTCAGGGCTTAAAGGCTGGAACTCAACTCTAGTTGTCTTTGGAAATGTTCATCATTGTAAGATAATCACAGTGAATAATACTGTAGTAAGATGCACTGTTCCACCAGAGAATGGAATGATGAGTGTAAAGATACAAGAGGACAACGACAGCTACGCCATCGGAGATGTCTATTTTGGCGAACTATATACCCCCATGGTTCATTACGTCCTACAAAGTGGTTTGACTCTGAACTTTAAAGTATCAGGGATCTCAACCATAGACAATGTTGACTTCAGAGTTGGCAATTACAAATGCACCAATGTTTCTGGAAATTCTACGTGGGTACAGTGCTCTATCCCTCAACTACCAGCTGGGAATTATGTGATCAAATGTCTTGATAGCCAAAGAGGTTGGGCTATGTCAAATATTACTATGGCATTTCCACTTCAGCTCACCTCACTGAGAAATAACAATGGTGAGTAAATATAAAAAATGGGGTTATCTGGATGAAAACATTGATGTTCAACTCATCTAAATTACACGGTAAATATCCAGAAATCACCAATTCTTGCACAGTTTCCCTCTACTGGTTTCTATGCTCCTCTGCAACAGCTTTTTGTCAAGCTACCATGATATTGTGTCATCCATATTCATGTCACATAACCTATAAGATCCAAAGAAAAAACAAGTCATTATATAACATGCCCAATAGGTACTGTGGACACAATGGGTTGTCATAAATTTGGTTTGAGCTAAATCTGGGAGCCTGTTCAAGCTCTACAATGTCTTTTCTGTGCACTGGTGCCCAAAACTGTACATAATATTCCATGTGTGGTCTAACCAGTGACTTGTATAATGGGAGAATAATGTTCTCATTATGTGCATCTATGCCTCTTCTATTACACCCCATAACTGTAGGCAGCTTTAGTGAATACCCACTTAGTAGAATCCAACTTCAAATTTGTGGTAGTCAACATAAGCTGTACAGATTTGGAATACCCAAAGGGCAACGCGCCTACTATTGGAGCGCAAAAGCAAACTTGAGTTCCTAGAAGTGTAGATCTGGTGTTTTGAGGGTGCACCAAGGCCCATCATTTGCATTGTTATCTTTGTTATTGACATTCTACACACAGAACATATAACCAATAAGATCCACTTGGTTATTTGAGATTGGTTCTAGAGTCTCTCGGTTCACATATTTTGATCAAAAGATGTTTAAGCTGCCCACGACTTTCAACGTGATCTCAAAATCGGGCAGTCCTATCCTATCTTTACCTCTCAATCGAGCCAACCAGGGCCTCCCACCGGTCACCCGACCTCAATTATTCATATTGAAAAAATAAAAAACACCCAACCTGCAAGCTGCCCTTCTTATGACAGCCTGTGAGCCGAGAGTCTCAAAGTTTTTTCATGTATGATAGATAGCATAAATGCTTCTTTAGGGATTTCCACGTAGTGTATGGTTCTAGAGTCGTCTCCGATTGGACCGTTGTTATGTCAGACTCTGGGCCTACCTCTTATGTGCTAGTCCAACCCTAGGTCCGAGAAGGACTCAATTTTACAATGAATAGAACATTGTGACCATTGCTAAAAAATGTGCTAAATAATCATTCTAATGATGAAAGCAAGAACTGTTATCAAGGAGTAGAAGGACCTTCATGTCAGGTCACTTTGTAAATGTTTTTGTTTCATTGGTTGCAGACTGTACAGGGGACAGGACTCTTCATATTTCGGGGGCTGGATTTTTTCCTGGAAATACCCTGGTTACCATCTGTGGATCTCCCTGTGAAGTGTCTGACAACCTCACAACAGCCACTGATCTCTACTGCTCCAACTGGAAACTAAACAGTAAGTTCATCGAATGCTTGAACAAATGCTTCCTTACCTTCCTCCATATATTGAGGTGTGTGGAGTGAGATCTGAAGAATACATGATTTTGCAATACTTTGTCAGGAGTTGTTTATGTATTTATATGTATAGTGTAAATTGCATCTTGTTAAAGGGGTTATCCACTAAAAATGACATGAAATTGGGGGCAAAGCAGGAAAAACCTGATACTTACCTACCTGTCCCCTGCAGTTGCCACTCTGGAGCTTCCCGGTGATCCGCTCCTCTTCACTTCCAGGTTCTTATCCTGACACACAAGATAAGTTCACGCTCCATTGTATGTGCTCTGTGTGGGGACAAGAACCTGGAAGTGAAGAGGAGTGGATTACTGAGGAGTTTTGGAGAGGCAGGGGACAGGTAGGTGAGTATCAGGTTTTTTTTTCCTCTTTTGACCTAACTTGGCTCTATTTTCATGTAATTTTTTTTAGTTGACATCCCCTTAATTTATAAAATTTGATATTGTCAGAAATTAGGGCCACATGTATGAAAACTGTCTAGCAGTATGACCCACAGCAACCAATCAGAGCCTATAACAACCAATCAGAGCTCATAGTAACCGATCAGAGCCCATAGCAACCAATCAGAGCTCTTAGCAACCAATCAGAGCCCATAGCAACCAATCAGAGCCCATAGCAACCAATCAGAACTCCCCTTTAATTTTTTCAGAGCACTATATAAAATAAAAGGGGAACTCCGATTTGTTGCTATGGGCAACAAAGAAAGTCTTACACCAAGAAACATTTTATACATGTGGCCCTTAGAATCCTTAACAAAATTTCCCAAAATTAAGGGGTGCATGAATCTGTATATTGCAATGCACAGTGTTGCTTCAACTGACGCAGGAGAGAATGCAGTGGTCCCTTAGATTACAAGGGTCTCAGGGTACAATAGCCACACCCTACACTGGTTATTCCTGGGACAATATATCTTGACAGCACACTCCCCATACAATGTCCCAGACAATGCTAATCAGCGGTAGGTGTGATTGATGGAAGATTCAACCAAATATTATGAACATTTTACTTGTATTAGTGAGGTGCATGCAGTGATTGGTGGTCTATAGCGCCTCTCTACAGTACATTGCAGTACTACATGCCCTGTACTGATCTTACATGTGAGGTGCATGCAGTGATTGGCAGTCTAGTATAGCTTCTTTACAGTACAGTGCAGTACTACATGTCCTGTACTGCTCTTACATGTATTAGTGAGGTGCATGCAGTGATTGTTGGTCTATAGCACCTCTCTATAGTACAGTGTGGTATTACATGTCCTGTATTGCTTGTACATGTATTAGTGCATGCAGTGATTGGTGGTATAGTAGCGCTTCTCTACAGTACAATGCTGTACTACATGTCCTGTACTGCTCTTACATGAATTAATGAGGTGCATGCAGTGATTGCAGCTCTAGTAGTGCTTCTCTACAGTACAGTGCGGTACTACATGTCCTGTACTGCTCTTACATGTATTAGTGCAGTGAATGCAATGACTGGTAATCTAGTAGCACCTCTCTACAGTACAGTGTGTTATTACATGTCCTGTACTGCACTTACATGTACCAGGATGAGCAGCTACTTTGGACACCAGGTGAGTGCCCCATTTTCTTTTTTCTGGTACATTATGCATAAAGTACATGACCCAAAAAGCTTTTGTCCTCATCATAGAAAGTGATTTCCAGCAGCTATTTCCGGTCTTATATTGTAAGGTGTGCCGGCAGGCACTGGTGAGGCAAGTCCACCTAGGTGTGCAGATATGGATGCTTTTGGCCTACCAATATTATTACTGACACATGTAGTGCGCCGGCGAGGAACTAACCACACAGACTTTTCAGCTTGTGAGTCTTCACGGGCTTTTGCTGACAAGGTTTTCTCTTACTTCATAGATAATAATGTTACATGTCACAGTTCAGACAGTACTATTTACAGCCCGTATATGTCTCTGTAGGTCTCTCCCTCTGGCTTTTTTGGGTGCAATCCCTATATGCACCTTTCAAATACTGCCACTCTTACACTGCCCAGCAGGGCTCCCTGCTACTACTGTCCCAGCTGTTACCACCCAAGTGACGACAAGGCCTAAGCCCTGTGAGGCTAACCTACAAATTCCCTTAGTGGTCAGGCTTACTAGCCTGTCCATTTTCTTCTCACTGTCATTCTCTATCTGCACCACTTCTTGAGCCTTTCTCTCCCTTTACTTATATCTTCCTAAGGGCCCGTTTACACGGAAATGGACAAATACCGGTCTGTTTATCCGACCGTTATTTGTCCGGTTTGTGTGCCGTCCCCACGGTCGCAGGAGGGGGGGGGGCTTTTCTCCGTGATGAGCAGAGAAAAGCCCTCCCCCTTCACATTCACATATTCCGTCCGAAAACCTGACGGAAGAATGTGCATGTAGAATCTACTTGCGGGCGGCCCGCGGGCGGAAAAACCACCGGGCGGAAAACCCGTGGAGTGGGGACTGCTACACAGGTTTTCCATAGGAGCCCATTGTGTTCGTTTGCGGCTGGTTTTTCAGACGGTCTGGGGATATGCCCTAAGTGAACACTTAACTTCTCCCCCTTTCTATCTCTGGCCTGAGTATCCTCCTTCCTGGAGAGATCCTGCCCTCTGCCTGTCCCACTCCACCACCGTCTGGTGTTTAGGAGACCCTTTATTCTGGAACTTACTAACTAAAAACAGGAGTCTTTCACTACCACAATTACTGTAGGACTAAACTTCCCAACATAGCAGACTTCTTACAACCATCTGTAGCCCCTTTCCTTCTTCTCAACTCTAACCCTCTGATAGTCTGTTGGCTGGAGATGTTCCCTGGTGCTTGAAGCACTAGTGCACCATCATCATGATTATTATCACAACAGTACATGCTCATATATATACATATCAAATCTAAGTAAGACCTCTTGTAGGGTAATCTCACACCTTACAATATGGAAGGACGTGCTTTATCTAGTAGTATCTGCTTCATTTTCTTTAGCCTTCATTTTGCATTATGTTGGTAAAATTTTGGGGCTTTGGATCCAATTACCAGTTTTCCATAGAGTTATGGTCTCAACATACAATGGTCGTCCTGGAACTAATTGATATTATATGTTGAGGGAGCGCTGTATTTGTCATAGAGGAAGATCATGCGGCTGCTGGACAGAGGGGGCTAAGTTAAATGATTTTATCATTGTAATGAGTAGAGAATACTTGGTACAAGGAAAAGCGATGTGGGAAAGCAAGTACCTAGTCCTCCTGTCTTACTGTGGTTCCAGGGATCACATCTTCACCATCCTCCAAACAAGTAAGTGGGGGTATTAACTGCATGATCATGTAAAAGAGATAGGGGCAAATAAGTACCAAACCCTCCTATCCTATTGTGGCCTCTGAATCACTTCTTCACAATCCTAAAAATGTGGGGGTGGTAAACCAATGATCATGGAAAAGAGATGGGGGGGAAGCAAGTACCATGTCCTTCTATGGCATTGTGGTCCCAGGGATCATATCTTCACAATCCTACAAATAAGTTTGTGGGGGTAGTAAACCAATGATCATGGAAACAGAAGGGGGGAAAACATTCACCAAGTCCTGATACTTAGAAGACCAACTTGCCTTGATGAGTCTTTCACCTGGACTAGAGGAACTCCGGTTCCGCTCACCCTAAAACAGGGTAAATTAAGGCATCAGTTGAAATGTCTCTATTAGAAGGGGGCTGAACCTAAAAACTAGCCTAGGCACAAAATCTCCACATACAATATTCACCTCAGATTTATGCTTTGGTCACGAAGCTTGCAACTTTCCCAAATAAACATCACTATCAATGCAAACAAGAGAGTAAAGTGGTGCATATAAACTCCTAATCACAGGGTCAGGGAAAAGTGTGCACTCACTTTTACGATCGGGGACAAGTGCATGCTTCCACTATACAAGCGCTAATATAACCTAAAATACCGTCCACAGAGGGGTCACCACCACATGACAGTGAATACAGCACTGATCCAACATGAAACAACATGACATCCAGTGAGTCACAGGTGACGTCTTCTCTGACTGGAATTGTTCACTTTTCCTTTTCTTTCTATCTATCCTGTCCAGATCTCCACAATGACTTTTCTCAGCAGAATTTACCACACAAATATCTTATATCCTCACTTTCCCAGCACCTCCCTACCCATTCCTACTTCTGTACAAACTCCCCATCCATAGCAACCAAAATGGTAATAATGACCCCCTCTTGTGCCCCAAACAGTAAAAGCGCCCACAAACGGGGCTCCCATAAGTGCTTCCTGTTTTAGACCCAGTACAGTAGATAGGCACACCCCCAAATTAGGTAGACGGATAATATACCCCATTTTATGTAGGTAGAACCAATTAGACAAGTAGGCCCACTCATTAAGTAGATAGGTGGTTACATAGGTCATCCAATAGGTAGGCATGTATATGGGCCCTTTGGTAAGTAGGTATTAATAAAGTAAAGGTATTAATAATTAATAAAGTAGGTAGGTATATAGGCCCTCAGTATGCAAGTAGGTATTTAGACACCTCATGAAGTAGGTAGGTAATCATATAGGTCCACCAATAGGTATGTGGGTAGATATATAGTCCCACAGTAGGATGGTAGGTATAAAGGCCCCTTATTAAGTAGTTAGGCATATAGGCCCCCAGTAGGTAAGTAGATATATAGGCCCCTTATTAAGTAGGTAGTTATAAAATCCCCCCATTAAGTAGTTAGGTAAGGTAGGCATTTATATAGGCCCCCAATAGGTAGGTACAGTATATAGATTCCCCAGTAGGCAAGTAGGTATATATTCCCCATGAGGTGGATAGATATCTAGGCCACTAATTAAGTAGGTAGGTACATACATAGCCCCCATTAAGTAAGTAGATAGTTATATAGGTTCCCAAAGTAGGTAGGTAGGTAGGTATATCGTCCCATCATTAAGTAGGTAGGTTTAAAGGCCCCTCATTAGGTAGGTATTTAGGACCCCTTAGTATTTAGATATAAATGCCCCCAGTAGGTAGGCATTTCCCCCCCACAGTAGATAGCTAAGTATATAGGGCCCCCCAGAAGGTAGTTAGGTATATATATAGGCTTCCCCAGTTGGTTTGTAGGTAAGTACATATGCCCACTCCAGTTGATGGGTAGGTAATTATATAGGCTCCCTCCAGTAGGTGGGTGGGTGTTTAGGCCCCCATTAAAAATAAAAAAATAATATTTCTCCTTATACTTCTAAGCAACTCTCTCTGAGCACTTCTGCCCTGTGTGGGTGGTGTGACATCATCGCTATGCCTGCGCCAGGATGCTACTCTTGCCATTCTGAAGGCCAGAAGCCTAAGGGTGCCTTGGTCTTGTGACCTAGAATAGGAAGTGGTGCAGGTGGCCTGATGGAGTTATTACATCATGCCATCTGCATCCACAGACGTAGTCGGCGGGACAGGAAACAGATGACTCCCTGCTCCGCTGTAGCTTCTAACTGTATGCATGTCCTGAGTAAATGTGCATACAGTAAAACATGTGCCAGAGCTCGATGCCCACCAGGAGATTCACCGAACCTGTGCAGTGGCAGATTACCAGTCCAGATCTGGATGGGGGAGCCACACAAGGAATCCCTTCTACGGGTGTGTGTAGGTCATATGGACAAGGGATGACCTTATGTTGTGTCAAACATGTACAGAATCTTTAGCAACTTGTTGGGGGGGGGGGAATGTTGTACTTCTTTTTGATGCAAGAAGTTGGATATTGCCTCATGAGTACTGATCTCACCTTTTGGCTGCTTCGAGTCTGAGAAAAGGATGGGTATGTAGGTTGTCGTGGTTTTGATCATGATGGGAAATAACCTGACACCGAGATTCTCCCATGGGAAAAAATAACATCACTTTTACCTGTGTTTGAACAACGAATTACGTATTTGGGGTGAACAGCAGGAAACAAACGTCTGCGACTGCCAAGTACAATACACGTTACACAAGGTTAATTAAAACCAGGTAACGAGGCAGCGCGATGAGAGGGCCATAAATTTACTCTGTCTATACAGTCATTATATTATAGCAGAGTATTCCCACAGGACACATACTCTGAGGTTTCTACCAGAGTAGACGCCACGTTACATAACAAGGTGCTCGAAGAGACAATGCTGCACTATAACAATATACACAGGGAAATGACACACAGGGAAATGATCAGTCTAGCTTTGCTTTAACTCTCACTTTGCCAGAGGGCCCTAGACAATTTTTACATTTGCTGTACACCGATAATTGAATTGTTGAAAAATTAAGATTATACTACACCCCTGATCCATATTAACCAGTTCCCAACCTGGCACATTTTCCTTTTCCCTAGTACTCGCCAGTTTCAACGCTTTCTTTCACTCAGTTATTGCATTCAGCTTTTTCTGCCTTTTTTTTCCATGATATGTTACGCTTTATTTTTATGTCATTTTTACATTTTTTATTTATTTTTTTTTAATTAAAAATTTTTTAAAGTTTCTTTCACTTTTTTTTAACAGCAAAAGTGGCGCTAGAATAAGTTCTGTAATTATGCCACTTTTCTATCATGGATTATTTATATATCGTGCCTAAAGTTCCTGTTTGGGCTATTATTTTATCAATATTTCATTTTGTCTGTATGGGTGAGTTCACACTACATATTTGCGGAGCATACTTCCCCGCGTAATTGCGCTGCACTTGTTGAGTGCTATAATTTCCCGACGCTCAGTACGCACAAGTAAAAAGAAGTGACATGTCACGTCTTTCAGACGAGTACGTGTTGTAGACGGAACCGCAAAGGGGCTCGACGTGGGGGGTCAAATCAGTATATTGAATGACACGTGCCAGAGAAAGAAATCACTAACTGACAGTCTGCAGTCTATTGAGTTCTCTGACTCTTATTACAAAACACAAGCTTTTATAGCTAGGTGTAGACAAAAATTCCAGAGGCAACATGTGACAGACATCCCCCCTTTTTATTGGCTCCTATTTATTTTGACTAATCAGCCTCCTCTTTGTCTCAGAGAAGAAAAAATATTTAAAAGGGGTTTTCCCAAAAGTAGAATTGAGTGGGAAGTTTGTAAATGAAATAATAAAAAATTTTTACCTTCTCTTTTAAAATTCTGCACCCTTTTTGTTTAGCTCTCCCTTTGTGATCCCTTGTTTACAGTATCTCCCGGGGTTTCGACAGGGCTGTGAGCTCCTGTCCTGGGCACCTGCCAGAATCCCCCTCTTCTCAGGCAGCTACTAATGTTTTTAACCCCCGGGGGCTGTCACCTACTCCCGTCCTCTTATTCTTGTATTAGTCAAACATGCAAATAAATGAGAAAAAGAATCTAAGGTTTGGCTTGATAAAGAGGAGAAAAAACACAGGGTTTGGTCCCGCAGGGTTTTTAAAGAGGACCCTTGTGCCTGGGGGCAAAATTTTACTTTGAGCTACAAGTAGATACTTTTCGTTTTACACATAAACAGACCTTTCTTTACTAGGAGAGGAAAGCCTGGTGTGTATCCCCGCTGGGTACGATATGCAATTCAAAGAAATCAGCCCCCCTTCCCCCTTCGGCACAAGACTGAAGATGGGTCAGGGGGTATGAAATGAGTCGTGGAAAAACCCCCTTTTAAAGGGAATGGCCATTTGGTTATTTCTTGGCACAATGGGTTTGCTGGTACAGGCACCATTTTGTGGTGAATAGACATTTCCCTAGTAATTCCATAAAAACGTTCGGAAAAGGAAGGTTAGGGGCGTGCACGTTGCAAGAACATGCAACCAGGCATATTTTACACAAGTATATTTGGTGGCGCAATGGAACCCCGCAATTCCCCTTGTGAACTCACCCCTTTTTTTTTTTCTTATACTGTGCCCCAGTGAGGTCAGAAAAAGACCCTTGGAGGATTTTTATATCACTTTCTTGGTGATTTCTCCTGTAACTGGGGCTGGTATCAGGGCTGTCTTAACAGCATTATAGGTCCCCGGGCATAGCAGTGCAGGGGGCACTGTCCAAATACATGACCTCACACTAAGCCATTGATTCTAGCCACCACCATACGTAACACCAAATTAGGCCATGCCCCTAAACACTCCGAAGTAATCTCTGTATCATCAAAAACCACTTGTTGGGACAAACCACTGACATCTTGTATGTAGTTTGCAGCCTACATTACTAATTGGCAGGGCAGGGAGCTGATGGCTTCCTGCTCCATCATGGTTTGTAATAATTTGCATGTCCTTAGAATATGCAAACAGTTAATGGCTTCCGCTCCCACCTGGTTTGTTAAATTTGATGTCCCTTGAAAATTTCAAACAGTTAATGGCTTCCTGCTCCACCATGGTTTGTTATAATTTGCATGTCCTTAGAATATGCAAACAGTTAATGGCTTCCTGCTCCACCATGGTTTGTTATAATTTGCATGTCCTTACAATATGCAAACAGTTAAGGCTTCCTGTCCACCATGGGTTTTTATAATTTGCATTCCTTTGTTTTTGCAAACAGTTTTTGGCTCCGCTCCACCATGGTTTGTTAAATTTTATGTCCTTAAATATGCAAAAAAGTTAAATAAGTGCCCCCAACCCCGGTTCCAAAAGGGTATGTTCCTGATTTTTTGGGTCAACATTCTTAACCGGGGGTTCTTGGGTTGTGGGGCCCCTGGGTAACTGCCTAGTTTGCCCAATGGCAAATATGGCCATGACTTGGGTTTACTAAAGGGAAAAACCTTCCCCTCAGGCTGGGAGCTTATTTGTTTGAATAGCTCAGGTTTATGAGCCTGGTGGTCATGTGATAGGCCTACATTGGTTTCCTCCCTAAAAAGTTTTTAAACAGCACTATTGACACTGTAATACAGCGATGGAAAAGCTAGGGTGGTTTTAAACCACCCCTTGTCTTCTCAGTAGAGCCAGCAATCATTGACAGCGGTTTCCCACCCTCTCAGCTGCCATTTTTCCAGAACATCCTGCAGAGATAAATTTCCCCACCCGGACTTATTCCCTATGGGCGTGGGCAATAGCTAATCAAAGCAAAAAACCTGGAACATTATGAAACTGTCACCAAGCTGTTTGTACTTAAGTGCACCTTCATGCAAATTTGCATTAAAGTAATATCTTTAATGCATAAAATCAGGTTTGTGGGGTAAAAGTAGAACCCCAGAGCTCAAAAGGCACACACCTCCCCAAAGAAATTTTTGGTGTGTAAAGTTCTTTCAAGTTTATTGCCCCATATTTTTAAAAAAGATATCTTCATAAAACCATCAAAACTAAAGAGACATGAACCCTTTATGGCGGTGGTTTCGTTCTCTAATCCATGTCACTCCTTTGGGCCCATATGCGCCAGGTATCGGCTGTTAGGGTGTGCTCACACAGCGTTTTTTGGGATGAATTTTTCAGGTGTAATTTTGCCGAAATATGTCCGAAACAATGCACCTGTAGTGGACTTAATGTAAAATATGCAGCATCAATCCCAGCCCCCCCCTTATTTAAATTATCTAATTTAAAAATGTCTGACAAAAAACTGCTGTCAATTATTCAGGCAGTAAAGGGTTTGTAACAGGTTATTATGGGAAGCAGAAATCTTTTTCGGAAGCTTTTGCGCCCCTTTTACGCTATTAAAAAATGTTTTCCCCTTGAAATTTTGTGTCTTTTAAACCCAGCACCCCTGAACACTTTATTGCGGCGCATACAAAAACCGCCGCGATTAAACCCCCGCTTTATTTTAAAAAAGACCCTTTAAAACAGCCGGGATTGGGACAGCTCTAAATTCGGGGCCTTTTTTAACCCATTTAAAGGTGCTGCAGTAAACACAATGGTGAAGGGTCATAAAACAAAGGGGAACGTTCCCTCCCTCTTTAAATTCCCGGGTTGCCCCTTGGGCCCCCTGCCAAAAAATTGTGGGGTGCCGCTAATTTGGGTCCATGGTAAAATTTCCTTAAAATTCCTTTTCCCCTAGTAGTAGAGACTTTTTTGTACACCTTGGGGGAAAAAAACCCATTTAAAGGGGGCCCAAAACGTCATTTTGTTTCCCCTAAAAGGGGCCCAAATTGGAGGGCTTTTTTTTTTGGGTTAAATTTTTCCCCGGGGTTTGGGCCCTTTCAGAGCTGTGTCATCTTCTGTGATTTTGCTAAACAGAGGGGTTTCAGGTTTTTCCCCAAACCCGCTGAATCCAAAATGTGCCCGCACCCTGTGGGGGTTACCACCCCTTTGCTAAGCCCCTTTTTTGTGTCCCCCAGGAAACAGGGGAGAGCTGGTGCTTCTTTGCGAAAAAACCCTTGTCCATCTCTGCTCACAGTGTCTAAGTTCTCACCTAAAAGGATGTGGTGGGGGTTTCACCCCGGGGGGCTAAGTTTGTACGTGGTACACTGTTCTGCAAAAATATTACTGCTGTTTGAACAGTGTTCAAAGGGTTTGGGCCCCCAAAATGGTCGGTACCTTTTGAGAACTTAAAAAAAAAATAAAAAAAAAAAAAATTAAATTGGGAAAAATCCGATCTATTAAAAAAAAACCTCATTTTCCGTACCGTGAAACTCTAGAAAGAAAATACTTTAACATCAAAATTGAACATTTTGATAATTTCATGTTTCCCCAAAAATTGGAATTAAAAATGATCAAAAAAATGTCTGTAACCCAAAATGCTATCCAAAAAAAAGGGCTACACTTCAGCAAGAAAACGAGCCCTTGTCAGGTCCCCAGACAGAGAATTTGAAAGTCAATTTGCTGCAAATTTAAAAAAATGAAAAAAATTTTTTTTTTTTTTTTTTTTTTTTAAAAACTTAAAAAATTACTGAAAAACTCTACACATTTTTGGGATCAAACCCAAAAAAATTTGAAAATGCAAGGGTTTCAGATAACAAGCCATTGCTACTGAACGCTATTAAAATTAACCCCCCCCCCCCCTAAAAAAAAAAATGCAAAAAGGGATTTTTGGGGGGCCCCAGAGCAGACGGATGCACTCCCCCTCTGCTAAACCCCACTGTGTAGGGGCCCCCCGAGCAGACGGATGTAAATGCACCTTGCAAAAACCCCACTGTGTATGGGGCCCCCCGGGGCAGACGGAAGTCAATGCACCCCCTGGAAAACCCCATGTGTATGGGGCCCCCAAACGAAGGATGGCCCCTGGGAAACCCCTATGTTTGGGGCCCCCGAGGGAGGAAAGGATGGGCACGCAACCCTGCAACCCCAATGTGTAAAAAGGGCCTTGGAGGGAGACAAAATGTACTGCCCCCTTTCTAACCCTACTGGGGAAAGGGGCCTTGGAGCAGACTGATTCACTGAACTTCGCTTTAAACCCCATTTTTTATGGGGCCCCCCGGGGAGACGGTTGTCACGCACCCCTGCAAACCCCACAGGGGTACGGGGGCCCCCAAGCAGGACGGATGTCCCCTGCCCTTTTGCTAACCCCCACTTTTTTATGGGACCCGAGAGTCAGATTTCCTGCCTTGCCAAACCCCCCTGTGGGAGGGGGCCCCCAAACAGATGGATGTCACCTTTTCACCTCTGCCCCAAAACCCCACTGTTTTATGGGGCCCCGGGCAAAACTGATTTTCACTAAACCCTGCTTTAAACCTTTCTGAGGATGGGACCCCTTTGGGGAAAAACGGAAGTCACACACCTCTGCTAACCCTAGGTGATGGGGCCCCGGAGCAGACGAAGGTTTTTTTCATAACTAAACTTTAACCCAAACTGCACGCAGAAAAAGGGTTCATTTGAAAAGACAGTATTTTTGGGAAATTTGGGCCCTTTTACTGATTTTTCAAAAAATTTTTCTTTTTCCAAACAGTTACTTTTCGCTTCATTTAAAAAGGGTGGACGTTGAAAGTTTCCCGGCGAGAAACAACAAAGGGAAAAAAGGCACCCTGCAACCATTGCTGGGAAAAAACGAAGCTGGTTTGGGGGCGGCAGTGTTTTTTGGGTCTGGGAATTTTTTTATGACATTCTTGTTCCCCCTTAAACCCCCGTGGAAGGCATTCTTAGCTGATTTGGGTGAGAATCCCTCCTTGCAGATCAAATACACCCATACATGCTGATATTCTTCCTTGGGGCTCACGGGCTCTTCTAGAAAGACAATGAGACATGTCACAAGGCTAGAAATATCTGACATTGGTTGGGGGGAAAAAAGGACCCCAAAACTTCCAACCAAGGGGGAAATACCTGCCCCTAATTTTCCCCCGACCCAAATTTTAGCCTTTTGGGCCCCCCCGGATGGGGTGTTGGCTCTAAGGGGGCCCCTCCCGCAACTGGGAGGCCCCTGGATTGGTGTTGGTCTTTGGCCCCCCCCCAGCAGCTGTGGGAGCCCCTGGTTTGGTGGTGTTGGCTCTAAAAACCCCCCCAGCAGCTGTGGGGGCCCCTGGATGGTGGTGTTGGGCTCTTTGGGCCCTCCTGCAAACTTTGGGGGCCCTGGAGGGGGGTGTTGGCTCTATGGACCCTCCAGCAAACCCGTGGGGTTCAGCGGCTCCAGATACATGTTCAACCTACCAGGGCCCCTTTTGGAGTCCCCGCCCCAAACCCTCTTGCGCTGTCCCGGCTGCACAAGAGGATTTAAACTGGGTGTTAAAATTTTGGCCCCTAATAATGTAACTCGATGACGGATCCGCTTGGAGTAATTGTAGTAGATTACAAGTGTTCAATAATACCAGTTGCCACTAGGTGGCAGAAAAGGGAATGTCTTTTCTTCACTCCAGTTATTTCGCTATACATGGGGGGAGGGAAGAGGAAAGAGGGGGGGGTACTAGTTATTAAATTTTGGGAAACAAAAAAAAAATGATTAAGAAAAAAAGCAGAAAAACTTTTTTATTTTGGGTTTTTGATAGAAAAATTTATTTTAATGTTGAGGAATGTGACGATGACGTCATCGAGCGCGGACAGTTTTCACATCATGGGGAAGGAAGCTTCACATGATCGCACAGGCACTGCTACCATGGAATCAGAAGCAGGACAACAGCTGTAACAGAGAACCACAACCCTGATCTAATCAGGGAGATCAGAAAAAAAACTTGCTTTTTATTTACCTTATAGATCCCCCAAATTCATGATGATATCTGCTAAAAAGGGGGAAGTACTGAGGGGTCGCTCAGGTATTACCAATAGGTATATTGGTTTTGATCCAACTTGTAAAAAAAATTGGGTTTTAGATGTCCTGAACCTGATTTTTTCCTTTTTAAAAGCGTAACCCCCTTTTTATATGCACAAACCCCAGTGTTTTTAAACCCTTTTTGAGGCGGCCACTTTTTACACTTAAAAAACCCGGGGAACACCCCCAACCCAAAAGGCAAAAAATACACTAAAACTTACATTTTAAATACATTATTTAATAATATCGTTCTAGCCAAGATGCCCCCCCTGTAGCCAATTGCCTCCATTGTAGCCAGTGATCCCCCCCCTTAGCCGTGACCCCCCCTTGCACCATGTGCCCCCCTTGAGCCAGACCCCCCCCTTGTACCATTGATGCCCCCTTGTACCATGTCCCCCCCCTTTTGGTAGCAGTGTGCCCCCTTGTAGCCATGGCCCCCCTTGTAGCCGGACCCCCCTTTGTACCAGTGGGGGCCCCTCTTGAAGCCGTGATCCCCCCTGAAAGTAATTTAAAAAAACAAAAGATACTCCGGGGCCCCCGGCCCCGGTCCCGGAGCTGCTCAGCAGTGGGGATGCAGAGCGGTGTAAGCAGCGTGAGCATCCGCTGTTTAACACCACGCAGTCCCCGGGATCTCCTCGGGGGCAGACTGCAGCGGGGGGGGACGCAGCGTGCAGGGGGCGGGTGGGCGTGCGCCCCCTGTGACCTGATACAGGGGAGGGTCAGGACGGGGCGTCCGCCCGCCTCCTCCCTACAGCTCTGGCTCTGGCGCTGTTAAAAACAGTCGCGCAATCGGGGGGCGCTCCTCCGGGGGGACGATGCACGCCCCCTCGGGGGGGGGAGCCCTCGGCCCCCCCCGGGCGCCGCACCCCCTGCCCGCCCCTAGGAACCCCCTGAAAAAAAACCACGGGCCACATAGTTTGGGGAAACTTTCCCCGGGCAACCGACCATGTGTGGGGAAACACTAGTGTGCCGGGCACACGGGTTTTAAAATCACTGCACAACCCCAAAGAAAAATTCAATTTATATGTGAGCTAATTTCCAATACGCCAAAATAAATCTATAAATAGCAAACATGGAAAGGCAAACTAAATAATAAATTATAACTTTTATTACACTTAGTTAAAAAGTGTGAAGATAAATAATTTTTTTCCACACCGAAGGGGGCCAATTTTAAAAACAACATTACTGTTTTGCCATCCCCAAACACGGATAGTAGAAAACCTGCAAAAATATATATTAGGGAAATAAGGGATTAGTGGTAACAAAAGGGGTGAATGAAATCAAATTTAGTGATGCCCTGTCCTTTTTCCAGACCCTTTTATGGACCTACCAACTTGATGCTCAAATTTCACGGGGAACCAACTTCCTGATAAGGACGCCCCCTGTCCGGAAAACCTTACCCTATCAAAATTTCCTATAACACCCTAATATGACAGCGCTAAAGCTATTAATGTATAAGTGTAGAAGAAAAAAAGGCACTTCATAACTGTACAATTCCCCCCCAAAACGAGGGTCCCAATTGTTTCGGTCCCTACTTTACCTCAAGGGGACAAAAATCTTTGGCTTAATGGATGGCAGGCATGGAGCATATGACTCACAGCGTGGCGTTCAGCTATGGTGTGTTGCAGTATATCCCCACTGCAAAGATTGGCTTTAAACATGTCGACAAAGGTAAATAGAGACTACTACCAAATACATTGCTCTTCTGATTTTGCTTCCCTTCAGAGTTAGAGAAGTTTTAATCTCCTGCTTGTGCATACAATCTTCCTTAGGTTAACCACCACCTCTCTCTACTCTAGAGCAATGGCCTGGTTGGGAAGGTCACCCCTGTTGTGTCTTATGAGCAGAACAGGGGGCTGTTTCTTTTTACTGACAAATGTAACCCTTTAGAGCTTGTACCTTTTACCCGGTTTAGACCACTCCATCCCCAATGTCCCCCTATAAGGCTCAGCTAGGAATAGCAAAGCTGAAATGTCAGTCGCTGATGTAGAACCTCCCACAACCTGAACAGGAAATGGGAGCTTGAAGCTGTAGAACTGCTCACAACCTGAGCAGGAAGTTGTATCCTAAAGCTGTAGAACTGCCCAAAAACTTAAAAAGAAAGTGGGGGGCCTGAAGTTGTAGAACTGCCCCAGTGAACAGGGGTGGGGGGCAGCTGTAAACCACCCCCAAACCTGAACAGGGGGGGTGGGAGCCCTTTGCTGTAGAACCTCCCCCAGCCTGAACAGGAAGGGGAGCCTGAAGCTGTAGAGCCCCACACCTGGACGGAAGTGGATCCTGAAAAATAAAACCCCCCCGCCGGACAGGAAAGTGGGAGCCCCAAAGCGTAGAACTGCCCAAAATCGAACAGAAAGTGGAACCCCCAGCTTGAAAAGGGAAATGGGGGGCCTGAAACTGTAAACCCTCCACAAAACCCTTTAAAAGGAAAAAGGAAGCCTGAAGCTGTACAACCCCTCACAATCGAACGGAAGGGAGCCTGAAGCAGAATTGCCCCAAAACCCGAATGGAAAATTGGATCCTAAAATGTAGAAAAAACCCCAAAACCCAAACAGAAAGTGGAAGCCTGAAAATTGTAGAAGCCCAAGCCTGAAAGGAAGTGAGAAAGTCTAAAATGTAGAATTTACCAATAGCTGAAAGGAAGTGGGGTCCTCAGTGTGAACCACCCCCTAGCCTGAACGGAAGTGGGACCGTAGCTTAGAAACCCCCCGCCCTGAAAGAAGTTGGACCCGAACTGTAAGCTGCCCACAGCCGGACGGAAGTGGGATCCCGAAGCTGTAAAACCCCCCCAGCCGGACGGAAAAATGGGGGCCGGAAATTGTAGAACTGTCCCCCCGCCCAAACAGGGGTGGGAGCCTAAGCTTTAAACGCCCAAGTTGAACAGAAATGGAAGCCCCCCCGCTTGAAAAAAGGAAAAGGGGGGAGCCGAAGTGTAGAAAACCCCTCCCTTAACGGAAAGGGGGGAAGGGGAAAAAAAAAGAAACCCCTCAAATTGAAAGGAAAAATGTGAGCCTGAAGCTATAGAATTGCCCACAGCCTGAACTGGAAGTGGGAATCTGAAACTAAAGAACCTCCCATAACCATGTACCGGCTCACGTACTGACAAAAATTCCCTCATTAAAATTTGGTAAAAATAAAAAAATCCACAGAAATTACAATTTTTGATTTACAATAAAACCTTCATTAACTCTAAGCCGAAATTATCGAACAATAAACAAAAATTAATTTTAAATTAAAGGGGCCTTCCAGTCTATTTTCTTAGGCCCTGTTCACACACGGATTTGGGTGCGGTTATGGCCCAGGTTTTTCCCACGCGGTTTCCGCGGCCATAACCCGGCCAAATCGCGCCTAGTTTTTTTTAAAATGGTTTCCTATGGGAAACCGCGTTTTATTCACAAATCCGCGGTGTGAAAAACCTCCTGTCAAATTTCCCGACAGGGAGTTCACTGCACGGCGGGGGCGCGTGCTGCGCAGGCGTCGCCGCGGCTGGGACCAGCTCGCGCCGCGGTTCCCCCGCTATTAATTTGCATAGGGCAAACCCTGGGGCAAGCCGCCCCCAAACCACACCCCTCCCGCCCGAGGCCACGCCCACTGCCCCCGCCGCAAACCCGCGTGGGAACCCCACTTTGCGGCACGGCAGACGAGGTTTTTGGCTGGGGGAACCCCGGGAGATCCGCCCCCGAAAACCCCGTGTGAAAAAAGGCCCCCCCTTTTTTCAGTCAGTCCTGAATCGCGCCTATCATGTTTGCTTGTTGTATTTGGCTTTCCGTAAAGAGGGGAAGATGGCGACTCAGGCTCCGAAAAAA